>NW_006494789.1:9777437-9822580 GCF_000471905.2 Amborella trichopoda
TATGGGATGTGTAACTGAGATGATGTTGAGATGGATGATTGTCAAGATAAGAAAATGATAGAATTTGGAATCAATACATTTGAGTGAACTTAGGTATGTTTCAATAGGTGATGAGATGAGGGAAAGTAGACTTATGTGGGCTAGCCATTTGTAGTGTAGACCTCATAGTTGTTGGAAACGATTTTGAATCTGAAACATTTAGGAATAAGAGTTGCAGTGTTGCATCCGGCTAGAACATTCTTGTTTTTAGAATTGATGTTTGTACAAGACTCGTGGGAAATGAGATTCCTATCTCGTAGGAATCAAGATTCGCTCAGAATGGAATCGAGATTCCTACATAGGTAGAATCGAGATTCTTAACTCTATGGAATTGAGTTTCCGACCTATTTGGAATCGACCAATATGGAATTAAGATTCCTTAATTAATGCAATCAAGATTCTGACATCTTTGGAATCGAGATTCGTACCAGTTTGAAATCAAGGTTCAATGCAAATTGGAATCAAGATTCATAACAGTTTGGATTCGAGTTTCGACCCATTTAATAATAGAGATTTATACCCCCCTTGTAATCAAGCATCAAGCAGACACATGGACAAGTAGTTACAGATATAGAAGTTAGTAGGACATTACATATTGCGTAGATTGAAAAATAACGCACATGGATAAATATTATAGGGATTTTGACATTGAACAATAGCTGAAGATTGCATATTACATGTAATTAAAAAGTAAAAGATACAATACCTTTGTTACACGACTTTCATTACATACTTAATGGGAACATTGCCCATAAAGAGAACTGTTTTTTTTCGATCCTTTTCCTTTTTGTTTTTTGTTTTGTTTTTGTTTTTTTTGTTCTTTTGTCTTTTTTGGCGTGTGGGAAGGGAGGGATACAGTTTCTTTCCTCTTATGCCCCTTTGGGCTGTAGCGAGGAGCTTTTGTGTGACAACTGAAGGTAATGGAGAGTTTAGGGTGGGTCCAGTTGAAGGCTCACTTGTTTCGTGTGCGGAAGATGGAGATACTTTAGACTTTTGCACACAAATGTTAATTTATGGAACCAAAATTCAGCAATGCGTTCATAGAATTATTGTTCTGAGCACTCATGAACCATGGAAGATAATCGTATCCAATTCCGGTTTCCAAATAACTCAAATAAAAAACCATAAATGTTTGAGTTCATTTACAAGTCACATATTCATGCATCTAGAATATTAGTATTTGATTATGTAGAATTACAAGTCTAAAAAAAAACATATCAAGGTTCTATAAGGGTGGAAACAAGATTCAATGTTTGATTAGTTCGTTGTTTCTTGCATCTACGAAATGTGATACTTGTTGTCAGGAATCTAGATTAAAAGAAAATTGAATCAAGTATCGTTAAATATGGAAGCCAATTTTGACAAGTTTAGAATCAAGATTCACCAATTGCGGAACAAAAAATGAGTAAATATTGAAAATGAGATTCTATTAGTGTTGGAATCTAGATTAAACTGAGATTCCAGACTTCACAGAAACGGGTTCTATGAAGATTCCTTGTCGGAGTCGCCAAATCGGAGTTTCAAATAGGATTCGTGACCTTTGGTGAGTGATTCAGGTAACTATGGTAGACCTAATACACCACTAGTTAGGAGGTGCAATTTGGTCGAAGTAGAAGGGATCAAGGGAAAGGCCCAAAAGCACATGGATGGAAGTAGTGAGAAAAGATATAGTGACATATAGTCTTATTGAGGGTGTGGCCCTTGATAGAGCATAATGGCGGAATAGAGTTCGTGTACCCGACCCTAAAGAGTTGGGATAAGGCTTTTGGATGATGATGATGATTGTGTGGGCACCTTTTAGCTGTAAATTTTTACAGTAATATAATTATGAAACTTCCAGTTTTTGGTAGTTTCATAAATCATAGTTTTGATCATCATTGGAAAATTTTAATTGTTATTGGATCTTGATGGTCAAAAATGATTTTATCCACAAGTCCCCATTCGATTGGTTCAATTTCCCAATCGTTACGATTAAGGAAAAATACAATTTTTGTGTTTTTATTGGATTCATAAATAAGATTACCATCATACTTTGTTAGTATTCTGGTAATATTTTTTTTAGGCTTGTTTAGCCTATTTTCAATATGCTCATGAAAAACGTCATATGGAGTTCTAGTTTTAGTTTTTCCCAAAGGCAAATTCTTTTAATTTTTTAAAAAATCGGATCCCTGGATTGGTGTTCTGAAGTTTTTAGAAAATTATTTCTCTTTATAAGAAAATTTTGTTTCCCAGTCCATTTGTTTAATAATCTGAAAAGACAGGTTTTGCAGATCCTTGGTTTTAATTGATTGTTTTGCTAGCAATTCAGAAAATTTTCCCATGTTTTTTATAAATTGTCTTATTTTGTGAAATATGGGATTTCCATAGAGCATTTAATTCATGATAGAACTCAGAAGTGATATCTGGGTTTCTGTAAAAATCCGCTACTTTTTTAGTTTGGGATAAGCATAATTGCTCTTGTAATCTCAAATTATCTTTAAAAGATAACCACTGAGTATCTGGGATTTGAGCAAAATGCTGATGCGGCTGAGAGGCTTCTCTAAACTGAATGTTCCCTGGTTTAGGGATCCCTTCATAAAGTTTTTCCTTTTTCTGAGCAGGTAGTAAGGGTTGTTTACCCTTTCTTTTATCTCCCATAGTTCCTTGTTTAGGGACTTTCTTTGCTAAGAAAATCAGCAATTACATTATTAATACCTTTATTATGTTCAATTTCAAAGGTATATTGACATATAAAATTGTACCATCTGATTCTTCTAGGATATTCTTCTCCTTTTTTAATTTTAAGAAAATCTTTTATTGAGTGAATATCAATTCTAATAAGAAATTGTTCGGGAGCGAGAAAAATATGAAATCTTTTTAAGCCATTTTTTATGGCAAGAAGCTCTTTTTCGTAGGTAATATAGTTAATCTCACTTGGTTTAAGTTTTCCAAAATTGTAACCACCGATTAATTCTTTATTATCTACACATGCTTTTAAAACAGCTCCCCAATGTCCATCACTGGCATCAGTTTCAAGTATAAGTTTTTCTCCATCTTTTGGAAAGTAACTTGGAGGAATGTTTAATAAATCAGCTTTTATTTGTTTAATAATTGCTGCTTCTTTTTCACACCAAAAGAATTGTTTATTCTGTTTTAATTTTTCCAATAAAGGTTTTTCTTTTTTGGATAAATCTTTTATTAAGTTTCTTCCATAATTAAGTAAACCAAGAAAACTTTGAAGATGTTTTTTGTCGTTTAAATCTTCAGGAAAATTCTTGATCTTGGAAATAATATTTTCTTGAAGTTTTATTCCAGTTTGGTCTAAAATAATTCCTAAAAAGTCAATAGAAGTTTTTTCTATTTTCATTTTCTTTGAGTTAAGGATAATTCCATTTTCTATGAATTTATCACATATTATTTTTAAATGTTTATTGTGGTCTTCTTTTGTTTTAGATAAGTCCAAAATATCATCAATGTAAACAACACAGAAATCTTTAAAGTCAGAAAAAAAGTTGTCAATCCATCTTTGGAAAATCTGTGGTGCATTGCATAATCCAATAGACATAACAGTCCATTGATAGTATCCATAAGGGACACTAAATGTTGTTAATGGTTTGGATTCTTCGGTCAGTTTGATTTGCCAGAAACCTGATTTGCAATCGAACTTACTGAACTATTTTGCATGTTTAGTTTATCTAACTAACACATCTTTTCTTGGTGTAAAAGTAACCATCAACCTCTAAATTTTGGTTTAGCCGTATGTAATTAATGACCATTCTAGCTTTTCCTGTTTTAATTTCATTGTGATTTCTCACCATGATTGCAGGACTAGAATGTGGGCTTGTTGTAGGCTTAATTAATCCCTTTTCTAAGAGATCTTTTATTTGCTCTGAAAACTCATCAATATCTTGTTTAGTATAGACCATTGGTTTTACTCTAATAATCCTATTAGGGTCATTGAGCTTTAAATTACAGTAATGAGGTTTCCGTGACCATAATTTTAAGGGGTCTTCACTAAAATTTGTTTCTAGAATTTTATAGATCCAATGTGAAGTATTTAAATTAAAAATTGTAGACGTGCTTTCACCACGTTATAGCGGCGTAAATCCTTTTTCACGACGATACTTATGTTATACAAGTATGTCGATCATAGTTTTGATGAATTATTAGTTAGAGTGATAGTTTTAGTGCTAACTTCCATTGGCAAATATTCATGCAAAAAATTATTTGCTAGAATTATATCTCCATGCATATATGGAAAACATATGATTTTAGGAATAATAAACTTATGATTTCCATGCCATATTGGAACATTTTTTGCTTTTAAATCAATTTGGGTGTCTTCACCATTTATTCCTTTAGGAAGAATAGGGTTTCTCATGGCAATCCATTTGTCTAATGGTATTGCATTAGGTCGACAAGCACAAGTAGTAGCTCCTGTATCAATTGGTGCATCTAGCTGATAAGGTTTGTGTCCTTTGAAATTCAATTGTGCTAAGACATAAGTGTATCTTCTTTTATTTTGATTATTAAAGAAGATTATGTTTTGGTTTCCAATACTCATATTTGAAATTACTAAAGCTTTTTGTTCTTCTTGTAAAGCAGAAAGAATTCGTATTTCAAAACCTATGATCTTGTCGAGATAATTGGCCTATGTCTACTGATCTTCTTGGTTTAGATCTAGAATCAGTGATCTAAAGATTTATTGGTTCATAATTTTTTTATTTTCAGTAAAATTTTGAACTAGCCAATCGTTAGGTATTTGTAGATCTTTCCAATTTAGAAGTCTGGGTTGAATTTCATTATCATATAACTCTATCAAGGAAATTCTGGAATACTAGAAAACCCGGTATATTAAACAACCAGATATTTGAGAAAGAGAAAAATTACAAAAAATGATGCAAGAGCTTTTTTCGAGCAACAAAAAACTCTTGACAAATTTTAATTATGAACTTATTATTTCTTTAGAAGAAAGTGATGAAGAGACTGTTTAAATTGCTTTAGGCAATTTTACAGAAACTGTTGACCTTGAAGAAACTACTTCTGATTCAAACAGTGAATTTGATATAGAAAATATCTATTCGAAAGGTAAAAAGAAGGTCGAAGATCCAGATCCACTGGAATTAGACCCTGAAACCAAATCATACACTAGCCATGAATTTTAAAGAAAATTGGATGAAGAGCAATTCGCAACATTTGGCGATTCATCTTCAACAGATCATATAAAAGAAGAAATTTTAACAATAAATATGAACAAAAATTCAGTTGGATGTTGGGGTACTTATCTAGATCTAACAAATATCCCATATAATGAATATGATCAAGCAATCGATGATTGGGCTCAGTCTATGGCTATAATTATAATACAGAAAAAAGGTGAATGGAATAATGAAAATTTTTTAAATTATATTTGCACAACCTTGCAAGGTGATTCATTAAGATTTGATACCAATCTGTTGCGGAACACCAAAATACAGGTACTTGGATTACTAATAAGATGGATTCTTACAATGACTCTTACATAAAGAGAAAGACTAAATACAGGGATATACAAACTACTGAGAAGTAGTTGTCATAAAGCAATAATGCAAAGAGAGAGGGAGAGAGAGAGCTAGAATGAGACTCTGGTTTTTTACTGAGAGGGGTATCCTCTATTTATAGGCAAAGGGCTTGATCCTAACTTCAAATAAAAGTTTCGATTCCGCTAAGGTGATAGCCTTTGTAGATAATTTGATGCTTCTTCAGATGGTTACTGTTGGCTGCAGTAATTGGTCATGTGAATCATCACAAAAAGATAACGTTTTTACTATTCGATACTTTCCTATGGATTCATGTGCTGAATAGTGTTTGTAGTCGATCGCCCTTCTCATGATCATTTTGTAAGTCTCACTTGTATAGTGGTCTTTCAGAGGGTGCATGAAAGAAGATTCCTTCTTTTGAATAGTTTTATGCAAAAACTCGTGGCTTTTTGCATTCATTGCAAGGAAGACCTATTTTGCTCTTTTAGCATTCATTACAAGGTAGATGTTTTTGCATTTGTGGTTTAGCATTTATTGCAAGGTAGACTACATGCATATGCATATATTTTATTAAAGAAAATCTTTGCATACTGTCTTCTTTATTCGGAATGTACTGGTTTAGTCTTATCCCGGGTCCCATCTTGCTTACGTGTGTCAGTCTTCCATCATATTTTGTATATTGGCTTCGGCTACACTGTCAAAGCTGAAGCTTGGTATTGGACTATTTGGTCCTTTTGGTTCATCAAAAGGAATTAGATATTGTGGGACGTCCAGTTGGTGTTTATACAGTTATCCAAGAACTCTTGGACTTTAGCCAATTGTTATTTAGTTCTTTTGTAGGATACTTCAAAATTTGTTATGAACAGCCTTCTACCGTCTGTAACGCTGAACCAACTTTCATCATTTTCAAGTAATATTTTGGTCTGTTGAGCTCATTTTTTATGATCTCAAGGTTTTTTGAACAGTAGTTTTCTGTATTAAAAAGTGTTTTATCGGCTTCGTCCTAGTTTGTCGAGCAAAAAGAGAAATCAATATCTGTGGCATTTCTCAAAAGCCAAATCTGATAGGGTTGAAAAAACCTTTGTCGACTAGTCTAGCCTATTGAACTGTAAATTTTTAAAGTAATATAATTATGAAACTTCCAGTTTTTGGTAGTTTCATGAATCATAGTTTTGATTATCCTTGGAAAAATTTTAAATGTTATCGGATCTTGATTGTCAAAAATGATTTTATCCACAAGTCCCCATTTGATTGGTTCAATTTCCCAATCGTCATGGTTAAGGAAAAATATAATTTTTTGGGTTTTTGTTGGATTCATAAAAATAAGATTACCATAATACTTTGTTAGTATTCTGGTTATATTTCTTTCAGGCTTTTTTAGCCTATTTTCAATATGCTCATGAAAAACGTCATATGGGAGTTCTAGTTTTAGTTTTTCATAAAGGAAAATTCTTTTAATTCTTTCAAATATAGGATCTCTAGATTGGCCATCCAGGTGTTTTGAAATTTGTAGAAAATTATTTATCTTTTTGTAAGAAAATTTTGTTTCCCAGTCCATTTGTTTAATAATCTGAAGAGACAGGTTTTGCAGATCCCTGGTTTTAACTTATTGTTTTGCTAACAATTCAAAAAATTTTCCCATGTTTTTTGAAAATTGTGTCTTATTTTGTGAAATATGGGATTTCCATAGAGCATTTAATTCATGGTAGAACTCAAAAAAATTTTCCATGTTTTTTCTAAATCGTGTCTTATTTTATAAAATATGGTATTTCCATAGAGCATTTAATTCATGATAGAACTCAAAAGTGATATCTGGGTTTCTGTAAAAATCCGCAACTTGTTTAGTTTGGGATTAGCATAATTGCTCTTGTAATCTCAAAATATCTTTAAAAGATAACCGTTGAGTATTTAGGATTTGAGCAAAATGTTGATGCGGTTGAGAGCCTTGTCTAAGCTCTCTAAACTGAATGTTCCCTGGCTTCATAAAGTTTTTCCTTTTTCTGATGAGGTAGTAAGGGCTGTTTACCCTTTCTTTTATCTCCCATAGTTCCTTGTTACAAACCTTATCAGCTAGAAGCACTAATTGATACAGGAGCTACTACTTGTGCTTGTCGACCTAATGCAATACCATTAGACAAATGGATTGCCATGAGAAACCCTATTCTTGCTAAAGGAATAAATGGTGAAGACACGCAAATTATTTTATCGGCTTAGTCCCAGTTTGTCGAGCAAAATGAGAAATCAATATCTGAGGCTTTTCTCAAAAGCCAAATCTGATAGGGTTGAAAAAACCTTTCTCGGCCAGTCCAGCCTATTGAGCTGTAAATTTTTAAAGTAATATAATTATGAAACATCCAGTTTTTGGTTTCACAAAAATGCCTTTTGCTTTTTTCTTCGTTTATTTTTTTTTAAAAAAAGAAAATTTTGGTCCTTTATCTTTTGGTCGTTTACAATTTATGATTTTTTATTTTATAGAAGCCCTTAAAACTTGAAATTGAAATCCAAAAATACAAAAAAAATGAGTGTGCAACAATCTTTTTTCTGCATTCTCCTTTTTTCGTTTGTTTTCATAGAGGTTTGTATTTTATAGAAGCTGCCTATATAAAATGAGACTGCTTCTATCTTCCTCATTTGTTCTTGCATGTCTGCCTATATATGTGTGTGCGTGAGACTGACTCATAGACTTCCCGAGTCACCACGACTAGTACTGCTGCTGAAGTATACGTGGAATTCACTAGTATGCGATTGTCTTAGGTCTCTACACGCGACTTTCATGCTCATCAAGGCTCTTTAAGAATATGTTCTCTTTTATTGGAAAACAACAACTTCTGCACTTCACAAAAATTGCTTAGTTTTTTTTTTTTGTGAATTTGCCTACTGTGTCTGAGAAAAAAAAATATATGTTCCTTCTTTCAAATATGAGAAGAATGCACATGAGTATAATTTTTAATGATAATTGTGGGAACCGGAGATAAGGCCAAGGTGCCACCTTATGAACTTGATCCCACGATTTCTCTAAGGGATCTTAGAGGGAGCTTGGTTTACATAAATGGGGATCTTGCTCCTCATAAAATGAGATCTCGGACTACATGCCTGTAGGATCACTCTAATGAGAGGAGCTATACTATTAATTGAACTACTGCTCCTCTCCTAGATATTATAATTTATTTCTTCAGAATATGTTAAATTGTGGTGCATATCATATTGTGTTATACTAGAATTATGGTATTAATAAACTACTGTTTCATATCGTAGTAAACTATTTATGATATCGATAAATTCTTGTATCGTAGTAAATTGCAGTACTATAACTATGGCATTGGCAATAAGCTAAGGTGTATGATAATGGATCTAGCGGGCATTGATCTCATTTTATGTGTAGTGGAGCTTGGATCTCTCCAAGTCAGAACCCCGATGCCTGTGACATAGCTCTCGGGTATCCTAGGATTCTAGCTCCTTAATTTGTTGAATATACGCATATCTATCCTAACCCCAGAGAGCTTTCACCCTATGGCAGTTCGGCATTCCCCGTACCAATTACCAATCCTGCTCTCAGCTCCAACACTTATGGTCCATACGCATTAATTGCAATTCATTGTGTTCTTTTCTTTGTTTTTCCTTGATTAAAGTTGGGATCTTGAATGTTGTTTAAATATGAGAGATTGTATACAATGAGACCATTTACCTTTGATACAAGAAGGTTACAATTTACGACCATCCTATGTGAAATCTGATAGCTTGGGTGTGTCACAAAGTTCGAAAAAACTTCTTTTGAAGTTTGAGCTTGGTCTGAAATAAATGCAGCCATCAAATTTCACATCCAATGATCAAGATTAATTGTGACCTCCTTGTGCCAAGGATAAATAATCTCATTGTATACTTTCCTTTAAATATTCCTTTTTTCACTGATGACTTTTATTTAGTTCGACACATGCCTAAAAGTAGTGCTTCCTTTCACTCCTTCACAACATGATTTTTGCAAGTAATTCTCAAGCTTGGCATTGCTTCTATCAGGGTAAATATTTGATGAGTTCAAAGACAGGAATAAAATCATGCTAGCTCATGTTCATGCAGAAAGTTTGCTTACGTGTCCTGTGTTTCTCCTAGGTGAGGAAGAGGCTTCGCGAATTTATTCTTGCAGCATTTCATCGATCACCAGGTTTCGTTGCAATGCTAAAGGTTTCTTATTTCATCCATCTGCTAATTATTACAACAATATGGCAATATAATGCATTTCTTTTTTGCCACTGTTGGTTTTGACAAACTAATGCACAGCGTCTATGGGGTGTTTGAGATGTATTTACCTTAATTGGTATATTTAATTGAGCATGACTATAATTACTCTGGTTCCTAATGCAGAAGCCTATAATTGACAGACTTGGAGAAGCATATGACAGCCCTGAAAAGGTATGAACGTATGTCTCTTTCACTTGGTTACTATCAATTAGAGATCTTACAACTTTTGGAAGGATTTCCCTTTCTTGTCTAGAAACAAAGATTGGCTCTTGAATGGAATTGGCATTATGATTTGTCGCACCAATGGAATAGAACAGTCAACTAATCACAATTAATGTTCCGAATAATAACAATAACCATAAAAATAACAATAACAATAACAATGACAATGACATTGAGAATGACAATGACATTGAGAATGACAATGGCAATGGCAATGACAATGGCAATAAGAATAACAATAAGAATAACAATAATAAAAATAATAATAATGATTATCATAACAATAATAATAATAATAATAATAATAATAATAATAAATTATTATTAATATTATCATTATTGTTAGTATTATCATTATTGTTAGTATTATCATTATTATTATTCACAATTTCTGTTTATGTGATTTGTTTCTAATGCAATTAATTTTAACCCGGGAGTAATGTGTTACTCATATTGTCTCCTTTGTCCATAAAAAAGCTACCTGTTGCTGCCCTCCATACATAATGGTTGTAGAGGTTGATTCTTGCAGGTTTCTTATTAGTACGCAAAGAACAATACATAGAGGTTTTTTGGTTGATTTAATGAAGTGGTGAGCATGTGGTCATTTCAGAGTATGTGAAGCACTTTGAGGATCTTTGTTTGACAGTGTATCTTGGGTAATATACCCGTGCGTAAAAGGTTATTATGTCCAAATGTAGTTATTCCCTCAATGCAATGGTTATGGTGTGATGAAGCTACACTAAGTTCCTCTCCTCTTGTCATAATTTGCGTTGTGCTCCTACAAAGGTTCATGCTTGTGAACATTATTCTAATTCAAGCAAATAGGAAAGAGGCAACACTTTGATTTATATAAACAATCTCAGGTTGGTTGTCCCCAACTTCCAGAAGATCCCGTCAAGGATTTCCTGCTGTTTCATGATTTGGAATGGTCATTTCTTCTATATTGGGACATTTTAGCCAGTTTCTGGTAAATTTTGAAGGACCCAATATGAAGTTTATATTAGATCTAGTTTCTTGTATTTTACAGGCTAGAATTGAGCTCTCAGCATGTTTCCCAGAACAAGGAACTCTTAAAATTTTAATCCTGAAACATGTGTTTTACCCTGTAGGGCTGTCTTCCGTAGTTTCCTTTAGTTTGGGAAGTCTCTTTGTTGATATGATGTTTTTACACATCCAAGTGAAGAAGATTTTTGAAGAGACTTGTGGAATTACAATAATATTTAGGAAGTTTGTCACCTTTAGACCCTACAGGTTGCAGCAAACTGATCAATTTAAGATTGAAGTGCTCAACCAAAGTTCCTTCATATCAATGAGCCATGGGCAATTCTAGTTGATTAGCTGTGGTAAATGAACATCCTAATTCTACCATCAGTCAGATCTGTTAGATGCAAGATATATGTTGGTTTCTTCATGGTGGTTGAACTCCACCAATCGTCATTATAATAAAGGAAATCCAATTTCTAGTTTCATGACTGAATTTTAGTTTCATTCTCTACAGTTAATATAGCATCCTCAGCTAGTACCATTCTATGATTTCATGGAGCAATTGGAGGCCGCTGAAGGTGTCAGTTCTATCAAGGACCCCATAAGATTTAGAGGCACTATCATATTTTCTTTCTATGCTGTTTCTTTATAATCAATCGTTGGATTAACCTCCTCCTCAGCCTCCTTTGAGAAGCTCAAGTGTGGCTCGACTCTTCTATGCAAGCTTGGTATTGTTAGTTTTCTCCCTTCATTGTCCGTATCCTCTGGGCCTTTGGTTCCTAACTTGCTCCAAACCTTTTGTCAGCTAACAGTATCATCTAAGAACTGAGCTGTAGTGCAGGGCTTTTATTTCTTTTTCCCCAAACTGCCTCAAGCTAATTACTTGTCCCAAACTGCCTCGATCTAAGTACTTGTTTTACAATCATGCGAATAATTACTACATAGAATATAAGCATGTTGGCAAACTGTGAAGTACTTTGTTCACTTTTGAGTGGAATCGTCCCCAACTTGTTGTTATGGTATTGGAAACAAGAGATGCATTTCTTGGTTATTCTTGTCTTGGAAATCCTTTGTCATTTGTTATTGGCTCTTCGCTGAAACAAGTCAATTGTGTAATTACTGTGGATCTGTTTCTGTCCTGTATCATACTCCTTTCTAAGTCATGTGTACTCAAGTCTGGTACTGTGGGTAGTTGTCTCTGTGTTTGGTTATAGGCTTATGGCTGTGTCCATCATTGACGATTATTGTAGGGTTGCCTGAATTTGTTTCATGAAATCAATGGAAAACTGTCATTGATATTTCAGCAGCACTACAAAATGATGACAACTCAATTTAAGACTGACACAAAAGTCTTTAGCCTGCTGAACATAGTCACTCAGATTCTTTTGTGTATTTATTTTATCCAAGTGGCAGATATGCAAGTAAGCTTGATCCCAAGTCCGTTTAGTAATTTCGTTTTGTTACCTGCTTGTAGAAGAGGCTACAAATGTCATGAACAGAAGACCTTGAGAAATCTATGTATTCTGGTGGTAATTAACAGGCAGAGTACGTGAATAAGAATCATATCCTAACAAATCCTTGGGAAGATCCAATTCATTTCAATATTTTGAGAAAGTCATAAAGGATGGCGAGTTATCATGGGGGATGGAAGTACAATTCTGGGAAGTGAAATTACAAACTTCCAATGGAGTTCAGATTTACCTCTTGGTTTTACTTTCCATGGTTATGAATATCATTAGACTTATCTATTTCTCTTAGAAAGGAGGTCTACTATAATCATCCCACCGAGCATTTAAGTGTCATTGGGCTTGACTTGCCTATTGCTTTTAAAGGAGGTCTTCTATTAGTCATCTCACTTAAGAATTTGTCTCCTCGCATTAGGGCATATGTTTCAGACATCTTCTCTGTCAGAGATCCTCCCGTCTTGAAGAAGCAATGTCACATCCTGAATTCAGAAGAAAATGCAAGAAGAATTAGAAAATTTCCTCAATTTGGTTGGAAGATGAATGGGACAAAGGACACTTACGGTCCTTGCACACCACGGTTTCCTCCCCATTACACACTTGGATAGTTCCTGTTAAATCAATCTTGGATAGTGATGCTCCTTGGGGGAGTACCCTATATGGACAGCATATATCCGCTTCCTTCAATTGATTTGCCCAAGTCATGTGTCAACTAGGGTTGGTTGTTTTAATATTGACCAAGTCAAGTACCGCATTACACTTTTTGTTTCTTGCTGCTAACACTAGCTAGGATCTCAATGATTCGAATGATGTGTTTACATAGCAGTTTTTTTTTTTTGAAAGAGATTAACATTTCTGTATTATTGGAGAGAAGAGTGCAGTAGGTCGAAAAATGAGGCATCCCATAAGCCGGGAGCTCTTTACAAACAACGACTCCCCAAGGGGGATGCCCAGGGAGCTCTGTACAAAAATTAAAGGTCCCCTCTAGGTAGACTGTATAAAAAAAGCAGCAGTTTAGATTTCTAGGTGATTACCAAATGAAAGTCCATGAAATAGACAGAAATAGTAGCCAAAACAAGGGGATAGACAAATGATGCAGCCTCCTTCTCAAGAGAGTTAGCGTCATGGTTTCCTTCCTGCCATATGTGCTTCCAAGAGATGTGCTTGCCCCTGCAAATGTGCACAATCTCGTAAAAAATATGAGCTAGCATCCAAGGCCAAGGGGAGAGGCCAGAGGCCCACCAAATTACATTCTTGGAGTTCCCCTCCACTACTAGAGAAAGACTCCACCGGGGATTAAAAAGCCTTAGTCTCTCAAGGAGACTAGTGCCTCTGTCGTATTAGAATCAGTGTGACCGATATGTTTTGGGAAGTAGGAAAGGGTTTGGCCCACATGATTCCTAGAAAGGCCCCCTATCCCTGAGGGGCCAGGATTATCTAGAGAGCATCCGTCAAAATTCATTATAGTTTGCCCAATGATAGGTGGAATCCACAAGGAACCACGGGTGATGCGAGCTTTCCTGGTGTAGAGTAATGTTTTCCAGTGTTGGAGAAAGCCAGGTGGAGAGTCCCTTTGAACAGTTTGTGATTAGAAGCCCAAAAATAACGAGGGATTTGATCTTTTCAATCATATCGCTTGGTGAGGTCCTTTCACCTCTGAAATTTCTGCTGTTGTGCTCTATCGAAAGGATCCAAAGCATAGCAGCAATGGAGGGGAAGGGGTGAGGGGAGCGAAACAGCATGGGAACCAAATTAGGGGTGACCCATTGGCACTTAAATAGTTGGAGGGACCCCATATTATTTGTGCTACGGGACAGAGAATAAACAGATGGGCATTGTTCTCTTCATCTTCACAACACTTCACACACCTATTAGGGGCAGACCAAATTGTTCTCTTCATCTTCGCAATACTTTACACACCTATGAGGGATGGGAAGACCCCTCTGTTGTAGTTGGTCAACAGTAAGTTCCTCGTTTCTGCCTTTTCGGGGAGCAAGGCAGCCAAGCAAGTGATTGAATGAGGTGGTGGGTGGGGGGCTATAGAGGACCATGCTTGGATATCTTTCAGGAGACGGGGTCCAGAAAGATAACTCTTAACATACCTTTTCGGATAGGGTGAACCAGTTGAACACTCGGGTTTTTGGTGGGGCTATAGAGGACCATGCTTGGATTGTGATGGAAGTGGGAGCCAAGGGAGGCTATAGGGCCAACCAGTTCAAGGTTGTTTAGTGGTCTTCTGAATGTTGGGTTCCATGTTCAAGAGGGATCTGATATAGTCATAACCTCAGCTACAGTAGATGCTCGGTCATAGGCCAGATCAAACAAGTCAAGGTAAAGATCTTTAAAGGGAGTACGTCCAATCCACAGATCAGATCATAATTTAATTCGGTGCCCATCCCTGGGATGGAAGTAAATGAGGTTTCTGAATAGGTTGTAGGAGGAGAAAATGGATTTCCATATCCCATACGATCTGTTGTTGGCCCTGCAAGCAGGCAGCCACGAAGACGAGTCTAGGCAATATTTGGGCCAAAGGGTCTGCATCCAAAGTTGATATCTTTGTGTGGTAAGATGCCACCACCATTTACCAAGCAAGGCTACATTATGCTTCCTAAGGTTCCGTATGCTTAGTCCATCTAGGCAATTTTGCTGGCACAGTTTTTTCTGCGATACAAGATGGAACTTGTGAGTTGGAGAGTCCCCTGACAAAAAAATCTTCGCATGAGTTGTTCAAGTCGAAGAGTCACAGCAGTCAGCATGTGAAAAAGTGACATTTGGTACACCAGAACGTTGGCAAGGGTGGCCTTAAATGAGAGTAAGCTTACCTGCGGAGGCTAAAAATTGACCTTTCCTGCTAGTTGGCCTTTGGTCTACCTTATCAATGATATGAGACCACAATCGTTTTTTCGGCTTGCCAATGCAAAGGGGTAGGCCTAATAATTTGACGGCAAGGGCTCTGCTTGGCAACCCCCGCTTTCTGCAAATTCCTAGGTGACTTGGGGATCCAATGCTACACCAATCATTTTGAATTTTTCGAGGTTAATTTTAAAACCCGTGGCAAACTCAACGCACTTAAGAAAGATGAGTAGGTTGTCTACTTCCAGCTGGCTGGCCCCGCAAAATATGAGAGTATCGTCAGTATATTTGAAGGTGAGTGATAACTGGGCCCCATGAACTACTTTTAAAGCCATGTAAACGGCCAGAGTTGAAGAAGCGGGTTATAGACTGACTGAAAACTTCGGCTATGATAGCAAACATGAAGAGTGGGAGGGGATTTCCTTGTCTGAGGCCCTTAGAGGAAAGGAAGAAGCCTCTAGGAGAGCCATTGATTAGGACCGAAAACAATGGAGAAGAGTAGCATCCTCTCATCTAGGCCCTCCAACAACACCCTAAACCCATCTTTGAGAGGGTTTCATCTAGAATGACCCAGTCTATATGGTCGTGAACTTTCTCCCAATCCAGTTTAATGACCAATCCAAGGGATTTCGATATTTGCCAAGAATGGATGCACTCTTGAGCCAAGACCATCCAGCATTTGGTGGTCTTTTACAAAAGCTCTTTGGGAAGGGGAGATAACATGGCAAAGACCTCGCTTAGGTGGGTGGCTAGGACATTGGAGATGATTTCACTACAATCCCATTGTTCTCTTTGTACAAAATCATACTGAATTGGATTGGATTTGAAACTTGGAGTGACTACAGTAATGATTGATATTACAGTATGGGATCTTTTAATCCGAGATCAAATGATGGATGAAAGAGGCTGTATTCTTTGGGTCCTGCTGTGTTCAGTCAAGCTTAGTTCTCTAGATGAATAAGTATTGAACAACTTAGTCATCCTGGCTAGCTAATTTTTATGCTTGCTATTGATGTTCTGAATTGCAAAGGGGAACTGGATTAGCAATATAGTTTGCTCCTTTGCCTGTCAAATTTATGTATATAGTTTACTCCTTCAAATTGCAATGGAAGAAAATCTTGTTGCTTGGGTGCTTCCCAGTGAAAAAATATTGCCTATATATTCAGATGGATGGGATTGGTTTGCCAGAGTTCTAATTTGCCGAAGTTAAATATAGTGTCTGCACAATTTCTGTGAGAGGACCAATGAAAATAACAACTAACCTACAACTATAAAATTTATGTGACATTGAGGATAACAACGTCGAAACTACTTATGTACAACAGAAATGGTGAAACTGGTACTTTATTGTACTCTTCTGATAGTGCTGTGATATATCTAAAGTAATATGATCAGTAGTCCGTTTGGCACGAGTTACGGGAAGTGAAATCAGTCTTGTTTGACAATAGTAGTTATCTGGGGATGCCTTTGCTTTGTGCTTTGTCTGGTTTCGAAAATTAAAGTGATGTGAACTAACTTCAGCATCTTGACCCTCCACCTGTTTTTTTTTTAGTTCCCTTTTCTTTTGGTGGTTGAGGTGGTTACAACTGTTCAGTGTACCCTTTTGTTTCCCTGTTTGGAGTATGTGCAGCATGTGCATGTAATTTAATTGCAGTTTTGGTCTTTCAAGTTTATGCTTGCAGCACAGATTGAATTTGAACAAAGAAATTGATCGTTTTTGCAGACTGAGCTGGCCCTGGAGTTGTGTTGGGCAATAGGCGAACATGGCGGTGGTGGAATATCTCAGAAGGACACTGCTAGAGAGCTTTTTGAGAGTTTAGAGTTGCTTTTATACGAGAATCTTTCATCCAGGTGCATAGGAGGACCAAAAATTGTTCTTTTTTTTTTTTTAACTTCTCTTTGTAGGCAAATTCCCAAATTGTTTCAAGCTTTCTAGCCATGATTCCTTTAGGAAAGAGTTCCTCGTTTTCCATGGATCTTTTTTCACTTGTGAGTCCAAAATATGGGCCTTCAAATTCTGCCGATTAAAACTAGAACCATGCAATTATACTTGTTTTTTGTATGACATTTATATGCCAAAATAGGACTAAACCATGTGCTTGTTGTGAAGTCGCCTTGGTCTAAGCCAGGATCCAACGATTGGCAGTTCGAATAACTCAACCACTAGAAAGTCGTCACAGGCAAGGCTTCTCTGTTTTGTTGTGACAGCCATTGCAAAGCTTGCGACTTACCATCGTGATTTACTTCCTAGGGCACGTGTATCCCTGGCCAAGGTGCATTCAAAATCAATATATATCCAGTGAAAGACCTTGCAGCTTACACAAAAGGGAATGTACAATGATCTATGGTTAACAGGAAATTGCGCCATTGTCCCATGGACAATGGTGTGTCATTCTCCGTGTAATGACCACCCACTGTTCCTTTTGGTGGATAGTTGTAGATTGATGGCGCCTAAGTGAATGTCCTAGTGGACCCCACTCCATTTAATCTCCAATCATCCTTTGGTGGTAAGGAATGGTGGATGTGGCCTTGGAGTGCCTTGTATCATAGTTCATTGTTCTATGGTATTCCCTATGAAAAAGCAAGGAAAATAAGAAATAAGAAGGCCTATTGTGACAGGTAGCTCGATCTCGGAATTCCTTGGACATGAGAGTTTGGAGACGTGCCCGAGACTATTTGGGGTTAATGAACGAGCCAGCAATATGCTTATCCGTGCTGGGACCTTCGAGAGGGTGCGACCAGGGTCCAGGTACCATCAACTGGAGTGAAGGGGGATCGAAGATGGTTTCACATATTCCGTTCTATATCCTATGTGAACAAGAAGGTATATAAACTCAGTGAAAATTTCCGGCATACATGCTTTGTGGTACGAAGCTTTTTTGTTCGATACATGTATGGTGTTTCATTTCAAACTAATCATGTTTTGATCTACTATTTTCCTTGTTTTGAGTTTCAGACTGGATTTATATCCCGTATTCTTTAATGTTTCAGGGCCCCCCTTCCATGACTTTTCCCTCTCGGATGTTATTTCAAGCAGATGAAGTTCTCTGCCTTTCTAAAATTCTACTGTGCATGGTTATGTTTGTATAATTGCCACTCAAGTGGCTATTGAAATTTGGAAGTCGAAAAATAATTAATTGCTATGATTTTAACCATTTAGAAAAATTGCTATGAAATTGTCCCAACCCATAACCGAATGTAAAATGATTTTAACCATTTAGAAAAATTGGTATGTTATTGTCACAGCCCGTAACCAAATGTAAAACATTTCATTGGTTCTCATTTAATTGAAAGAAACCAGTGACAAGATTAAGTAGGGTATGTGAAAACCTCATTGACATCTTGTCGAGGGGCATAGTAAGCGTAGAAAATGAGGATATAAAAACTAATTCGACAGTGCCATGTAATGGTGCTTCTGATTACGGTTCAAATTAATGTTTGAGAGGTTAAAATGGAGGTCACTGTTCAGTCGAGCTGGCCCATTAGGAAAAGATTTCTGGTCAACCACATGGAGAATTGATATCGTGATCCCAATGACTATGAACTAAGCTCACGTGGCTCCATAAAGAGAAACAGCTTATTGTAATTTTGTGGTAAAAGAACTGGATTCGTTGTCCATGTATTCCTTCTTTTATTGAAACCAAAAGAAGAAAATTGAAGGTCATAAGAATGTAGAGCGGGACGAACCCAGCATTACGGAAAAAGTCCATGGAAGAGCTGGGCCATACAAGTCCGTATGATATTTGAAACATTCTTACTGCTGTAATTGAAGCCCAACCAAATCACATATCTGGTGATACATAAGGGATCGCAAGGAACTCGAAAGTTTCAGCAGTCCTTGAACAATTGCACTTCGAAGTCTGATAGCTTAACTGGGAACTATTCAAGTCTGATAGTGTAGAGCATATGTCTCTTTCATCAACTTTTAATGTCCTGAAGTGAGCTTAATGGCAATTATCTACAATAAATTTACAGAGTCTTTGTTTTATCACGTTAAATTCTAGTCTCGATAATTACAACAATTTAAATTTGAAGCAAAAGTAGCAATTTAAATTTAAAGAGAAACATGTCATGTGGAAATAGCTCTAAAATCTCGATAAGGTAAATGGAGATCAATTTGCAATATTGACAAGGGATAAGTTAAAGGTACTAACATAATAATTTTGTTGCATGATGATTTTGATATTTTAATTTTGAAATATAATAAGATATATTTGGTGTGGATTTAATACAACACCTATTGAGAGGTGTGAGTTAGTTCAAGTGGAATGTTCAAAAAGGGTAAAGGGTAGGCTCGTAAGAATATAGTTGGAAGTAGTGAGAAAAGATATGGGGACTTATAGCCTCATTTAAGGTGTGACCTTTAAGAGTAAAATGACAGATCAGGATTAGTATAGTCCATCTCAATTAGTTGGGAAAAAGTTTTGTTGATAAATTTTTAAAATATAATAGAATTAGGATGGATTTTATCGTTCATAAAATTTATAATTTATGTATATCTTAAATTGTGTATAACTTAAATGCAGTACTAATAAAAACTATTCCATAATAAATCATATAATAATTTAAGGACAAACTACCTAGGGGGTTACACATTTCTAGGGTGATGATGGACGCCCCAAAAACCATGGTGAGTGTGTGAGAGACATCGTGGGTGGGTGGGTGGGTGTGGTCATATGACCACCCTTGAGTGAGAGACTGATGGCCTAGAGTGGGGAGACCGGTGGCTAGGTTGCTGGTCTGAGAGTGGTGACAGTGGGGGTTGGCCTTGTGGCCACGCATGTGTGGGAGAACATGTGTGTAGAGAGGGTGGGGGTGGCCTTAGGCCACCCACAAAGGCACCAACAACTTGGCCATTGATAGCATGAGAAGGAGATGGAAGGGGTGGCCTTGTGGCCAACCTTCGAGCAAAGACCAGTGGGTAGCAGGGTGCACATGATGGGTGGTGGCTTTTGGGCCACCAATACATGCAGCACCAATGGCAAGGCCGTTGGTATGGCTTAGAGATGGGGAATGAAGGGCCTATGGGTCCCTCTTTAACTGGAGTTGGGCATGAGCCTAAGCAAGGGTGGTTGAACCACCTAGCACGTGGAAGGCGGGGGGTACGGTTTGGTTAGAGACCCAGCTCCCAAGATACATCTCCAATTCTCTGGGACCCATTTTATCCCATGCACTCAGTCTCTTCCAAAACTTCAAATTTCTGTCACAAACCAAACTCGTTGTGCAATCAAGTCAGCCGCTAGCCCGCCAAAATAAACCCTTTTTACCCAAACCTACTCCTCAACCCATTATACCCACCAAATCAGCGGCAGGACTAGGAGCACACGGCCTTGATCAAGAGAAGGTGAAATATGATGTGATAGGGCATCTACAGAAGTTTTCGGCTCTTCTCAGTATCTATGACTCCCTCATGCTCATGCTCTTGAAGGATTACCAGATGGCTTTGGTTCAAGCTCTCTCTAACCAGAAGTGTACAAAACCGAAGTAGAACCTATAGAGGTAGACCCGGTGATTCTACATGCCAATTACCTTTTTAGTGGACGATTTGCAGCTGGGGGAAAAGTTTCATAATCGCCCTCTCATATGTTACTGGTGAATTACATGCATGCCCCATCAACCGAATTATGTTAGATGGAGGGTCAGCAGTCAACCTCATTCTAAGAAGGATTCTTACTCGATTAGGGTTGGGGTCTGAAGATCTTACCCCAACCCATATCACAGTTCAAGGGTTCAACCAATCACGTGAGAAGCCAGCTGACACGGTACGTCTTCGTTTTAAGATTGGTGAGCTAAACGATTATGCTCAGTTTCATGTAATCGACACCGACACTTCTTACAATATTCTCCTCGATCGACCATGGCTCCATGATCAGGGGGTGGTTCCATCAACATTGCACCAATGTTTCAAGCAGTGATTTAAAAACGGATCGGTGCCCCGGATCGGGCATTTTAAAAACTATATGGATCGGTGAATCGGCTATCTGGATAGGGAATAGGCCGAGGATTAAGCCCTAAAAAAATCCAAAAAAATTATTAAAATTAATTATAAATGTTGTCTTTTAGGAATCCAATAAGAAATGAGGTTAATCCATTGTTAACTTTCACTTTTTTCACCAATTTGTGAATATTGATATGCTTTTTCTCTGTATAAACTTATGTTAAACTTTAAATTTACATCACACATAAGAAAAATCATATAATTATCATGGATGAAATATATAATCATACATGGACTACTATAAAGAGTAGATTTAATCGATAAAAAATGGCCATCAAAATCTTAAATTGACAGAAAGCCCTAATCCCCTAAAAATATTACAAATTAACTAACTATAATCCAAATTTATTACAACCTAACTAACTATAATGTTATATGCTGAAATTAAAATTGTTGGTTTAAATTTTATGATTATTTTATTATACAAATAATAACTCCAAAATATTTTATAATACGATCTAATTTAAAATGTATATTGAGAATTGTAAGAAAGATAATAAATTACATGATTTATAATGCAAAAATTAATAAATAAAATAAAAAATTTGGCTAGAAATTATTAGAATGCATACCAATTTTTGAAATAACACTTTAATTTTTCAAAATTTTAATATTTTAGATTTCTAGAATAAATTTAGTAAAAGAGATTGTTAATCGAAAGAGAGAGATTTCAAATGGAATAAATTTCTTTAAAAAAAATTTATTTTTTAGATTTGTAAAATAGATTTAGTACAAAAGATTGTTAGTAGAAAGAGAGAGATTTCAAAAAAAAAAAAAAATTTAAAAAATGTATTTTCTACTTATTCTTGTTGTCAACAAAAATAAAATAAAATGTGTTCAAGGCGGAATCGAACTTGAGAAGTGAAGGCTCTACCGAGGAAGTGATAACCACTCCGCCACATCAACACAAGTGTAATTGCTTTCTATATTAATAGTACTTATCAAAATTCCGTTATAATTTAGTGCACTGTGGGAATTATCCTACATCCAACAGCGAGTTTTAGTGTTGCATCTATAAATAGCTTTGTAAGTTTCTAAACAATTGTACGCATGTGCCTGAGGTTGTCATCTACGCACGGCCGGTGGGTAACGGTAGTTTCTCATGTGTGGGCCACATAATCGATGCTATTTTGGCACGTGCTAACTCGTTATGTGACATCATAAGGGAGATTTTCACCCATGTATGATGTCACACAAGCGGTTCACTATGCAGAACCGACTAGTTCTGCTCTAGAACTGGACGGTTCACGATTTTACACTAGAATCGACATGGGGTAACCAATTCCCGTGCCGACTCGGGCGAGTCCATTACGACTCGCTAATTTTTAAACCACTGAATTCAAATATAGTCGAGACCGGGGACAGCATACGGTCTATGTTGACAAAAGACCGCTCTCGGTGGCCAAAACTCACTATGCTGATGCTAAATAATACTTCACGGATCAAGCATCCCCCCAAAGGAAAAACGATGGAGGTCACAAGCTTATAATCAAGACAGTGTCTTCGTCTCATGAAGATGTTGAGGATGTTCGAAAAACACTGGTGAACATGTTCAAAGAGGAAGAAAGGAAGGGCAGAACTTTACCCCTAACCACCCTTCATTATAACATCCCAGCCATCATCCCTCAAGAAACTTCTTCTTCACCCTCGACCCCCAGTTCTGAGCCACCTTGGCCGGAAGATGATCCAGAGGTCATTCCTAAGATTGAGCAAACCATGAGGATAGAATTCCCAGCTCCAAGGATCACCTATACGTCGGACCAGCAGAAAGTCTTGCATATCCCGATTGCGCTCTTAAAAGTCAAAGTGGCGCGACAACCGCCGCGAAATATTTTTCAAAATCCGGTTGCTATTACTACAGAGGATGCTCCTCAGACCGGTGACCAGCTAAAAGTTTTACTTTTCCCCAATCTCTCACGAGGAGAACAGTTCGATAACGAGCAACTCTCTTCCCCTCAAGGGTAGGATCCCCTAGCAAACTTAAGAACAGAAGTTCGCAGTCTCTAGAGTCAGCTGGAGGTCATGCGTATCGCTTCAAAGGGTGATCTGGCAGGAGCATCTGCCAGTCTCCTTTGCCTGGTATCCTGGCGCTGGTTACCATTCACCCCTTTCCAAGGGTGATCTTTATCCCAATATCCGTTACAGGTGATTCTCCACTAGTTCACATAGACCTTAGTCGTTCGAACTCTCCTGCCGAAGTGAGGTAACACATATTAGACAAATAGACCAGGCGGTTCATATATGCTCTGGCAGCTAGCACCCTTGGAAATTCCAAACTCTTTTGCCTTCCCCTTGTTCACCTTACTTTGACGCTTTTCGAAAACACCGAGAAGGGGCAGCCTTGATCAAGCCCGTGCTGACGAGCGAAGTGGCGGGGGAATTATCCCTCTGATGCTCAGGATTTCCCCAACTCCTCAATGAAAGTACGGTCGGTGAAGCTCCCGACCGGAAACGGGACGCGCCTCATGTTTAAAGAATCATTCCCAAATAGACCCCGAGCATTCCCTGGGGTTAAGATAGCCCTCTGGTTCGTGATCCTCATCAAGAAGGGCCACGGTTTATTTCCTGAGTACTAATCCTTGACGTAGGTGTCAAGGAAATAGTCCCCTAGCCACCCGTACATGTAATGCACAGGGAATGGGGTTTTAAAATCCCCAGGAAAAGCCTCTCCTCCTACGATGTTGTTCCCTCCCTCTTTACCCTTGTAGGCTTTTCCACGGGAGATAGCCCCCAAGCCACGGTATATGCTGCATAGGACTGGCTGAGCATGGGCATACTCGCACCCTCTGGCCATGTGGCATTGGACGAATGTCGTCCCCCACCCAGGAAGCATGAATTTGCACAAGAATAAGGCCAAGTACGCGGCTAAGAAGACACGGTCATCGCCAGTCTCAAGGTTATATATTGGAGGCGTCTCCTTTGTAATTGCCTTCCCTTTCCCCTTTCGAGTACTCTAACTAGCCTCAGGAGAATCCCCACAAAAGAATTTCACCCATTCTGTAAAGGTGACCCTGCCATTACTAGATTGGTCGACAATCGACGGGTAGGCTTCAAAGATCTTTTGAAGACTGGCCGATGGCTCTTCATCCCCCAAGTTAGCACCACCAAAGATGACTGGGTTCGAGGGCACGAACTCGTCGCACATAGCCCTGATCATTGGGAGACCTCCAATAAAGTGAAGATCTAGTGAAGAGATTACCGCTTCCCCATGACCAAGAGGCTAAGTGTTGCTTACATGGCTCCATGTCTCCAACAATACTTTACTAAATTGGAGCAATGGTCGTAATAGCTGCCCGAACATTGGACCACTGCTAATAGTGAAGTACGTCCAAGAGTGCTTCTGTACGACACCAATACCTTGGCTTTCCAGGAAGTGTATCCCTTCAGGTATTGGTGCTCCCCCTGAATTCGAAGACCTTTTGCTGACCACCTTAGTAGTCCCTTCGCCTATACCATCCGCTTCCCATAGGTAGGCAAGTTCTCCTTAGAAGCTATGTTCCGATGCATACATTAAAGAAGTGTCATCCATTCTTTAGTACTGACGTTGCCTTCATTGCCCTCCCGTACTTCGAAACATACGTGGTCAGTAATGAAAGTGACACTAAGGGGCCACTCTGGTTCATACATTGGCTTGGTTAGCCAAATGGGTTCACCCCTTGATAAACCCTCGCCTGTAAAATCACGGGCGCCGATTTCTCCTTCCCTTGGAAACTTCTTCACCTAAGGGATTTGGTAAGAAGAACCAGCCATTATAAGGGGACTTAGCGGTTCACACCCAAAAGTTGCTAAGGCACTAGATCGCCGCCCACTGAGTCAGTCAACACTCAGCACCGGTTGAGTTTATCAAACACTCAGTGTCGGTTGAGCTTGTTAATGCCCAGCGCCGGTTACGTGTCAACGATTAGTGCCAGTTGAGTCTTTAGCGCCGATTGAGCTTGTCAACTCCCAGTGTCGGTTGCGTGCCAACGACTAGCGCCGGTTGAGATTGCCAATACCCAGCGCCAATCGAGATTACCAATACCCCGCGCTGGTTGAGCTTGCTTGAGACCAGCGTCGACTGTGAGCATGTATCTCACACATGCTGTGAATTCTAGACGCGACACTTCGAGCTCAGTTGTGCCGACTAACAACCGTCGCCACGTCCCTCGGCGCCGCCTGACACATGAACGAAGGCGAACCGTCACCACGTCCTCCGTAATCATACACTTCTCCACGATGGTTCACCTCTTGCAACCATACACCTTCCACGACGGTCCACCTACTGTGACCGTTCGTCTCCCGTCAGAACTTCTCCTACATTGCCAGAAACACACTAAAAAAATTTCACGCTTACGTTTTTTGGCCGGGACGTTACCAAAAACACATTGAAAACTTTTGCAAACTTCCCCTAAGTTCCCGGAAACCTCTGCAACATCACTAAAAGTGTTGGAAAGTTATGATAACCTCAGGAAACTCCTTAAAAATCCCTGAAAAACTCTCAAGACGTGTGGAAATGCTCACTGTTCCACTTCGTACCTCTTTTACCAGAAAAAAAATTACAGCTGTAACCTCTTTTGTTTCCCAAAAAAATCCCCAGAGAACTTTCCTTTCCCTGCCACTTTCTCTGCAACTTCTCCAAATTCTTGACAAAGTTTGCTTCCCAAAAGTCTTCCCTGCAAAACCGTCGGAATCCCACTGTCTGTCGAAGACCTTCCCTACAAAACTTTTGGTGTAGTCTCACTGCTTGTCGGAACTTCAACCGGGCACCCTCTCCTCACTGTTAAGGAAAACTTTTGCTTCAGTTTCTTTTACCCTTGGTGAAAAATGAGGGAAAATGGGATTTTATCCCCTTATATAGACTACACTGCCCTCAAATGCCCCTCACAAATTGGAAATTCCATTCGCATCCAAGGGAAGCCAAGCCACGATGAGTCGAGTTGGGCTTTGACTCAAGGCCTGAGGTAACTCTCATCGATCCATGCCCAGTGCCCGGTGAATTCCAAACAACCCTAGCGCCGGTTGCCTGGCGTCGGGTGAGTTTCAAACAATCATAGCGCTGGTTAATCAGTGTCAGGTGAGTTTTGAACAACCTTTGCGCTGGCTGACTTAGCGCCGGTTGTGTTTGAACGATGTCACGGGTCATTCACTACGCTAGCTGAGTTTTTAACAGCCCAGCGCCGGTTGCATTTTTGAGAACTTAGCGTCGGTTGAATACTCACACGAAACCATGATCGCTACACCTGACGTTGACAGTATCAAAAGCAGCCTATTGCCACCTACTCCACGCTGAAGCCATGATCCACTATCCCTAGTGGACTTGCACCCAGGCTGTTGCACCCAAACCATGACCTCCCCAATGGAGTCAAGAGCTGTCCCTCATCCCTTACTAAGAGTCACACCCCATACTGCAGCCCATTATCCTCAGTGGAGGTAGGGTCATTCTTACCTCTTCAATTCCCGGTGGTCTTGTTTCACACTAACCTATCTTATCTTTCACCCCAGAGAGTACGCTTACCCCCTAAGCCTTAGTGAGGTCCACCTCTATTCGTCATCCTTCATCAGGTCACCATTTCCATCTGAACCCTCAGTTTGTGAATGGTCTTAGCTATTTTAACCCTAGAGAGTCAGATTACCGCCCACAGACCTATTCCCCGTGGAGTTCCACCTACATGGCAACCCACACAATGGTTCGTGTTGCATGACCCTAAACTACTCAGCCTTGGTCCATGCTACATGACCCTAAACTACTCGGCCTCAGTCAGTGCTGCATGATCCTAAACTGCTCAACCACGGTCCATGCTGCATGACCCTAAACTGCTCAACAACGATCCTAGTTGTATGACTTTAAACTGCAAAACTACGGTCCGTGTTGCATGACTCTAAACTGCTCAGCCTTGGTCCGAACTATATGACCCTAAACTGTAGCGGAGGTCTAGTTACATGACCTTAAACTGCACGGTTCTAGTTGCACGACCCTAAACTACACAGCATCATGGTCCAAACTATATGACCCTAAACTGTAGTGGAGGTCTAGTTGCATAACCTTAAATTGCACGGTCCTAGCTGTATGACTTTAAACTCCATAATCATGGTTCAACTGTATGACCTTAGACCATACTACATGTCTTGGCCACATGACGATAAACTGCTTTGCACAAGTTCAAGAGGTATGACCTTTAAAACTTGCCCCCACATACGCGCACACATCTTTTACGTGCACTATCACGGACGCGTTCCCTAACCTTCCTGTTAGTGTGCGAGCGCCACCTTCATTATCTCCTCAGTGTATCCATTCACTTCATCACCATACCTCATTCCCAGTGAGTCTCACCCATGCTCACAAAATGACGAACCATCCCGCCATCCATATTCATTGTAAGTTAGTGGGTTATCATCGTCCACTCACCATTCATACATCATCCATCTCTCATAGGTAGCCTCATGCCATCTCCCCAAAGTGAGCTAAAACCATCGCCATGCTCAGTCCGTGGCTTCCACAGACTACCATTTCACGCTTACAAGGACCACCTCCACCGTACATTATGGATGACCCACCTAAGTGGAATTAATGCTTAATGAAAAGACCAATCCTTAGGGAAGATGAACTTGAGACTTCCAATGTCCAAGCGATGATCTAATCCCTCAGGAGGTCACCTCACAACAGACAAATGAGCCACACATAGACCTTCTAAGACAACTTCGACAGTCAGCTTCGAAGCACCTCACACAAAAGTGGGACCTAGAATCCTAAACCCCTAGAAAGCTGCAAAACTAGGGGCAAGGACGTGAGCAAGACGACTTGTAACCGAAGTGATCCACCAATCAGGATGGAAGATTATACGGCCATGTAGGAGGAAAACATCATGATAATGGCAATCGGTGAGTTGGAAGTCTTATTAGACGGACCCCAATACATTGATTCACACTTAGGTGCTATCGACCCAGCTGTCCTCATCCAATGGCCGTCACCCGAAATTCAGGGAGCATCCCATAAGGGAAACAATCCCATCATTAAACTTCGAGGTCATAGCTGAAAAGGACTTCAATAAAGGAGTTGGATGATCACTCACCCACTCCCAAGCCAAACGATGCATTCACAACCGCCTAGGCTCAACACAAGGGGAGTTCAAAGATCCATATCACCTCGGTCCTAAAGGTTTAAACCTTGTGTCCAACTCACATGCTCTTGGGAGAGCCCGCTAGACTTCATGCTCCCATTTCATCCCCATAATCACACACATGTTTTCAGGAAAATCGGATAATTTTGAATTCACCACAAACACATTGCGATCGAAGGCCTATTTATCAATCCTATGTCCTTGTCTCGTTGATTCAAATACTGACATGCACCACAAAGTTGTGGAGCCAAAACGGGCACATGGGGCATTCCCATGCACCCAATTCCCCTTATTTTTAGCGTGCCTCAAATAGTGGCATCCTTTCTCATTTAGTTAAAATCCTCAAGAGCATAATATAATTAAACACGTATGGGGAAATAACAAAATAAAACAATCCATTAAAGGAAAACCTAAAGATCCTAGCCAACCAGACTAAGGGTGAAGGACCATGAAACCAAGGGTGACTCCGAGTTTGTAGATCCTGAGGCACTAATGGGACGGTTCAATTCAAGGTTCGAAAGGAATTCATCGCCCATGGTTGAAGAGGTGTTGGACACCAACTTAGTCGGGGAAGGGGAACCGAGGATAACGCAGAACATAATCTCCACACCATCTGGAGAACGGGTAAGATGATTTCATTCTAGAGGGAATGTTGTGATGTCTATAATTGATTCTAAGGCGACTTGCCAAAGAGCCCGACTCTGAAAAAGGGGTAGTTGTAAATCATATAATAAAGCCTCACACATCCAATCAAAGCTTCACAACAAGAGCAACAAAGACCAAATCCCCATGAACCAAAGAGAAAAGCCAAACAAGAAAACAAGGGAGTGTGAAAAAAAAAAGAAAAAAAAATAAAAAAATAAAAATAAAAGATCCAGCTGAAAATCAGAAAGGGCCCTTATGTTAAAATAAAAGTAAAAAATAAAAAAAAAATAAAAAAAATATCGGGCTGAGCACCTAAAAGGGCCTCCGTGCAAAAAATAAAATAAAGAAATCAAAGCCCCTTTTCACCAAAAATTGAAAAAATGGCATCCAAGTTTGAAACACAAGGAAAATAAACCGGTGTGTAGTCTCCTAAAAGCATTAATCGATGGATAAAAGGGTAATGTCACTCCATCAAGCCAGAAAGTCCTCAAACATCCAAATTCTAGAAGTCGATAGTGGAGAGGACAATCTTGGAAGTCCAAGGAACCCCGTAGAAAATTCCCATCACTTTTCAAGACCAAGGATCGACAGAAGACCTTAGGACCCTTCTTTGGGTCATTATGCAAAAGCCAAGGTATTGAGGATGAAAAGTACTTAAGGATTTCTTGTCCTACGAACCTAAGTAGGGTCAGCTTGACTCTTACCAAATGATTAATCGACTCTGACTGGCAAAGGGAGCGAATATCTAAAAGATCTAAAACTCTTAAATAATTCTCTGCACAAGGGGCATAAAGTTTATTTTTCAAAATTTAGCTTTTTAGTTAGATTTTTGGGATAATATAAAACCCCAACTAAAGAAAATATCTAAAAAAATTCAAAAGGGGCAACATGTGAATAAACTATAAGTCCCGCGCCCATTTTGAAAATAAATTTTGAAAAATTTGGCCAACACCGCTTTCAAACTTCTTTCAAAATGGTTTTCCAAATGGGATCCAAACTATAGTTGTATGAGTCTAAACTGCTAACCTCCATGTTTTGAAAACGCGGCTTCCCCACTAATGATGAAGTTAACCAATGTGAAGTACTCTTTCTCTCACCCACATTCCTAAAGCAAAAGGAGCAATACATTGTAAATACATGTACATGCCTTCTTAAATAAGCTTGCAAATATGGCAAACCGACCTATAAAAGGGGCCAAGCTCTATCACTTCATCTTAGGTTGTGCATGCGTGCGATCGGTGGACATCCATCTGATTCGTATGTCGCTCAATCTCGTGTGCATGTGTGTGCGATAGGTGGGTTCCCATATGATTTGTACATAAATTAACATTACTTACATATATATAGGTGTGATTGGTGGACCTCCATATGACCCGTGCATTTGGTGGCCATCCATCGAATCCATGAAACAACCACATAAGGAAAATGAAAGGACTATAAACATAAACATAGAAATCAAGCACATAGTCAAGTGTACGTCTACGGTAAAAGAGAATACAAGTGCTAGATATACAGTCATCCCCATGAATAAATAAGTCCAAGTGCGCCAAGGGGCCAAAATAAGCAAGAAATGTCACTAGCCCTCTAGGGCATGCTGCGATGATGAGGCATCCTCATCTCCTCCAAGATGGGGCCCACAAGGATCACCTATCCCCAGTGTATAGGCACTCTCGACTGCCTGAAGGAGCTAGAGCATAGGTGCTCGCTCGAAGGGTGGAAGTCGGGATGCTGCTACAAGACAATCTGCATCACTCTCCCAGCATCACCACCCCTCACTTTAAGAGACATCCAAATCCATGGAGTCATACCTGCTACTCTCAAGCTCAACCTGCATATGTTCCTTCTCTCGCCTCAAGTTATCATGCGATAAGTGATGATTCATAATCATAAATAAAAAATATGAGAAATGGGAAAGATAAAGGGCGAGGGGAAGAGGAATACCCTCTCATTCCTGAACGCTAAGAGTTTGCTTAAAAACACTCAGCTCAAGCCTAAAAATCTATAACCTCACATCATGCAGCTGCTAACTCCAACGACAGAGAGCCTGAGTAAGCACCTTGTGAAGGGATGATGACCTGAAGAGATGTTGAGTACACATCTGGCAACTTTGGCTTCAAAGAATCATGCTCCCCCTTAAGGTAGGCCCTCACAGTGGCAGACTCATCATACTGAATGTTGGGACGTGATGCCAAATCACAACTTCATGGTATTCTCATTATGATGAGGGCTATTTTAATCATAATGAAAGGGTTCTTTCTTATAAGGCTTTATAGCTCATTAAGTTGGGTGAAAAAAATGTAGAGAGAAAGTGAAAAACATAGAGAGAAAGTGAAAAACGTAGATAAAGAGAAGGCTGGGGAGAAAATTTAGGGGTTTTTGCTACAAAGCCCTAGTGCGACCATTTGGGTTTGAGTTGAGCCATGTTGTCGGCATTTCTTCGCAGCACTGGTGAATCGAAGAAAGGAGTCGATTGTAGATGGTGGGAAGTTCTTTTGTTTGAGCTTTCATTGAGATTGTATGAGGTAACTCTACATAACCACAATCTTGTAAGTTTTCCATTGGATAGTGAATATACCTTTGCCATCTTTCTTGTGGATGTAGCCCATCTTGGGTGAACCACGTATATATGTGTGTCCCTCTCTACTTTCATTTGTGTTATGCTTTGATTATTTCCCATATTACTTGTTTTATTGTTTTTACAGTTTTTCCAATTATATTGCACTTGTTATTGCATCTTGGGTATGTTGTTTGAGTGTTGTAATCATTGTAGTGTAGTGCTCACTACATCTAGTGGGATTTGAGATATCCCGATTTGCTCAAAAGGGGTGATTGAGTTATCCCAATTTTATAACAAGTGGTATCAAAGCTAAAGGAATTAGTGTAATATTTTTGAAAAAATTGCATCTCACAAGTTTGAGGTGGAGAAATGTAATGGAAAGGCAATATTGAAATTTGAAAATTTAAATTGCAAGATTTATTGGTACATCAAGGGTAACACAAAGCATTACTTGGAAAAGATAAGAAACCTATAAATATGACTGATGATGATAGTGACGAACTCGATATGAAGATAAGGGCCGTTATTCATTTGTGTTTGGTGAATAAATTTTTGTTTAATATTATTGGCGAAAAGACGGCAAAGGATTTGTGGGAAAAACTGGAAAGGTCGTATCAACAAAATCTCTCACAAACCGAATTTTCTTAAAAAGAAAATTATATTCCTTGAGAATGAAAGAATGTGCAAATATGTCGGAACACTTGAATGATTTTACTAACATCATTTGTCAACTTGAGAGTATTGGTGCAAGAATGGACAATGAAGATAAGGCGGTCACCTTTCTTTGTTCATTGTTGGAATCCTATGATAATCTTATTACTACATTGAGTTATAGTAAAGAGAATTCTCATGATTTGGGCTTGGTGTGTAGTGCCCTACTTGCTGATGAACTTCGAAAGACGGCATCTTTGGGAAGTTTGGTGGAATCAAAGACTGAAGCTCTTGTGGCTCGGTCGATCGAATGAACGAGGTGATTCATCAAGGTTGGTCGATCGAATGAACGGGGTGATTCATCAAGGTATCAATCAAAGGTTGGTCGATCGAATGAACGGGGTGATTCATCGAGGAATCATTCAACAAGTAATTCAAGATTTCGATCAAAATCTAGATGGCCCAATAACAAGAATGTGTGTTGTCATTGTAGGACGTCTGGTCATATAAGGAATAATTGTTTTAAAAGAATGAAGTGAATTCTTCCAAAGCTCCTAATGCGGAAGGTGAAAAGCCAAGTGAATCCAAGAATGAAGCAAATCAAGTTGTAGAGTCTACATCCGGGTTCATTGAAAATGAAGTATTGATGGTGGCATATAATTCAATATTCTATCAAATTGGATACTTGATAGTAGAGCCACCCATCACATGCGCCTCCATAGATAATGTTTGACTCATATGAGTCATGTGAGGGAGGATCCATATCTATGGGCAATAATTCTACTAGCAAGGTGGTTGGAATGGGTTCGATTCGCCTAATGATGTTTGATGGGACTATTCGGCAATTAAGGGTTTTAGACATGTGTCGGAACTAAAAAAGAGTTTGATTTCCCTCTCTTCTTTAGCTTCGGAAGGTTATAAATTCACCGGTCAAGGTGGAGTAATCAAAGTATCAAAAGGGGCTCTAGTTGTGTTGACAGGAGTCCTAGTTGGGAGCTTGTACAAGTTATCAAAAAGCACAATAACAAATGATGAAGTGAATTTCATGGTCAAAGGTGAGGAAGTTCCATTTCACCTGTGGCATAGATGATTGGGGCATATGAGTGATAAGGGTATGGAGGTCCTGCTGAAGAGGAATTTTATTCCTACACTTAAAATTGATGGATCCAAATTTTGTGAGCATTGTGTCTATTAAAAATAACATAGACACCTTTCGAGGTCGGGAAGGATATAACCAAGTGTAAACTTGATTACATTCACTCAGATGTATGGGGCCCTCCAACTACATCTTATGGAAGTCCATTATATTTTGTTTCATTTGTTGATGACTTCTCAAGACAAGTATGGATCAAAACTCTCAAGTCTAAAAGTGACGTGTTTTGTGCATTCAAGAATTTTAAAGCCGAAGTTGAAAAATCTATGGCGCATCACATCAAAGTTCTTCGGACCGATAATTATGGAGAGTTTATATCAAAGGAGTTAAAATTTTTTTGCAAGGCCAAGAGAATTACTAGGCATTACACAAATTCCTACAATCCTCAACAAAATGATGTACCCAAGAGGATGAATCACACTTTGATGGAGCGTGCGGGGTGCAAGTTAAGCAATGTCAGCCTAGAACAATAATTATGGGTAGAAGCCGTATCAATGGCTTGTTATCTTATCAGCCGATCACCTTCGGTAGCATTGGGAAGCAAAACGCCTAACGAGGTATGGTATGGAACTCCGAGTGACTACTCCGATTTAAAAAAAATTGGTTGTGATGTATATGGACTTATTCAAAGTTGCTAAAGGAACAAATTGGATCCAAGGTCAAAGAAGTGCATCTTTGTAGGTTATAGCAAGGGTGTCAAAGGGTACCGGTTATGGGATCCAAGTACCTGAAAAATAATCACTAGCCGTGAAGTGCATTTTGATGAATCCAAGGTATTGCCAAAAGGGATGATGATGAAGGACAACGGTCAAGATGTGTAATAAGAGAGCCAAGAATTTGAAAGCAACCCCGAAATACTTCCACCAAGTGCATTTATGCCTTATGACAATATACCCACTGATTATAATGGAGCTACCGAAAGGTAAAAAAGCCATTGATTGTAAATGGGTGTTCAAGATAAAGAAGGAGCTCAATGAAAAGCTTGAAAGATATAGGACAAGATTGGTGGTGAAAGGTTTTTCACAAAAACAAGGATGTGAAACGACTTTTTTTACATGGAGAACTTGAAGAGGAAGTGTACTTGCAACAATTGAAAGGTTTCATAGAGAAGGGCAAAGAAGGACTTATGTGCAAATTGAAGAAGTCCTTATATGGGCTCAAGCAAACATCAAGACCATGGTATGGAACATTTGATATGTTCATGATGAACCTTGGGTACATAAGACATAAGTATGACCATTGCATCTATTTAAATTTTTTTGATGATGGTACATACTTGATTTTAGTTTTAAAAGTGGATGACATGCTTTTGGTGTGCAAAGATAACGCAAAAATTGATGAGTTCAAGACTTCTTTGAGCAAAAGATTTGAGATGAAGGACCTCCGGCGGGCAAGGCAATCCTTGGGATTGAAATTAAAAGGAATAGACAAAATGAAATTTGTCATTATCTCAAAAGGGTTACATAGAAAGGGTGCTTAAAAAAATTGGCATGAAAGATGCAAAGCCGGTGAAGACACCCTTAGCGCCTCACTTCAAATTGTCTTCAATGCAAAGTTTGAAGACGGAAGAAGAAAGAAGAAGCATGGCTAAGTTCCTTATGTAAATGCAATTGGAAGTTTAATGTTTGTCATGGTATGTACAAGACCGGATATTGCGCAGGTAGTTGGTGTTCTAAGTATGACCATTGCATCTATTTAAAGTTCTTTGATGATGATACATACTTGATTTTTGTCTTATATGTGGATGACATGCTTTTGGTGTGCAGAGATAAGGCAAAAATTGATGACCTTAAGACTTCTTTGAGCAAAAGATTTGAGATGGAGGATCTTGGGTCGGCAAGGCAAATCCTTGGGATTAAAATTGAAAGGAATAGACAAAATGGAATTTTGTCATTATCTCAAAAGGGTGACATAGAAAGGGTGCTTGAAAATTTAGCATGAAAGACGTAAAGCCGATGAAGACACCCTTAGAGCCTCACTTCAAATTGTCTTCAATGCAAAGTTTGAAGACGGAAGAAGAAAGAAGAAGCATGGCTAAGGTTCCTTATGCAAATGTAATTGGAAGTTTAATGTTTTCCATGATATGTACAAGACCGGATATCACGCATGCGGTTGGTGTTCTAAGTCGGTTTATGGCAAACCTTGGAAAGGTTCATTGGGAAGCAACAAAATGGGTGCTTTGGTACTTAAGAGGTACAACTAGTTATGCAATCATATTTGGCAAGGGCTCAATTCCAATCCAAGGTTTTGTAGTTGCAAATTTTGCCGATGACCTTGATAGAGACTACTGCATTTGTTTTTTGGTTTGCAAATGGACCGGTAAGTTGGATGTCAAGGGTCCAAGACAAGGTAGCATTGTCAATTACCACGAGCCTAACAAGAGGTGAACCACATATATGTGTGTGTCCTTCTCCACTTTCATATGTGTTGTACTTTGATGATTTCCCATATTCCTTGTTTTATTATTTTTATATTTTTTCCAATTATATTGCACTTGTTATTGCATCTTGGACATGTTATTTGAGTGTTGAAATCAATGTGGTGTAGTGCTCACTACATCTAGTGGGATTTGAGATATCCTGATTTGCTCAAAAGGGGAGATTAGGTTATCCCAATTTTACAACACTGGAGCTACTAAGAGTCAAGCCTCATCTGCAACTGTCGGTGCAACTCCTCACCTCGAGCTAAGTCTGCAATTGCTGCCTTTAACTCTGCCTCAGTGACCCCACCTCATCCTCAACACTCATGAAAACGCAACACCAGGGGGAGAGAAACATCACTCCTTATCACCAACTGTTGATACTCTCATATACTGAACTGTGACCTCATCTAGTCCCACGTCAGTAGCCCCCTCTGTGAGTTGATGGCACTACCCAACACTTCACCTTAGCTCCAATAGTCCTCTCATACTCCTCATCAACTGAAATCAACAATGGGGTGGTGACTACTATTTGAGGAATCGTATTGCTCTCAAGGTGGAACCAGTGGCACAAAGCACTGATAAGTGCTAGGTCTAATGGCAATGGGAGGATATGGCAGATCTCCCAATGGCCTATCTCCATGAGACTCCTAACAAGCTTAGGGGATAAAATAATTGTCCAGATGTGCACCTTATCTAGGTGGCTTGTAGGGTCTACATGCTTGCCCTAAACACATGAAGGGAGCTCAAGTCAGGAATTCAAAAAAGCTATGCTTGTATCCCTTGGGGTAAGAGAATAAGACCAAAGGGCTAAAAGGATGGTACCATTTCTCAATATCTCGACACAAGACAATCTCCAAGCTAGGGCTCAAACTCTAATATATATGTGATTGCCCTAAAGGCAACCTCAACAGAGGAAACTAAGATACCCTGAGATGCCCTTCATCTTAACTAACGTGCCTCAAGATTCCCTAAGGACAAGGACAAGCTCGAACCATATATTTTTATCATTATGCACCTCCATCCCAGAAAAATCCTAGGATAAGGAGGTCAGATAGAAAGTAGGTCGCAGTCCATCAAGCATCATCCCAAGCCAGTAGTGAGGCAAATATTTTAAGCTCTCTGATAAGAATTTACTCTTAAAATTGCATCAAATCAAGATAGAATGGGATACTCCCTTACCAAAAAATCTCACTCTGAGTTTCCCTCCCATGATAATGAAATGGGGCGGGGTCTATATGTACAAAGTTGAGAGTCCTAAGGTGGTTCTGGGATGAGGATTAAAAGGCCTATAAGGGCCCCATCTCATTTGCAAGCCTACCCTGGGAGTACCTTAGGCAACCAAATTCATAAGCTAAACAAGGGCCCAAAGCAGGGACCAAACCCATCATAAAGAGCAATGGGAGGGTAATCGAGGTCAAGAGAGGGTCCACCCCTGCAATACTCCCCTAGCCTCAAAACCCTTACCAACAACGACACCGCTCACTCTTAGTTTTCTAGCTGTAGGAGAGAAGAAAAGATAGACGTCGAGAGTGGGGCACTAACAACGACACCCATGTTGAGAAACACAGCAAATTGGGATATCTCAAATCCCACTTTCACCACTCAAATAAAATGCCCAAGATGTAATAACAAGTGCAATATAATTGGGAAAAGAATAGAAACAATAAAACAAGAAATAAAGGAAAATCATCAAACCACAACACAAATGAAAATAGAGAGGGACACACACATATACGTGGTTCACCCAAAATGGGTTACGTCCAGGGGCAAGACGGCAATGGTGTATTCACTATCAAGAAGAAAAAATTACAGAGTTGGGTTATACAAAGTTACCTCATACAATCTCAAGGAATGCTCAAACAAAGAACAAAACCACCTACAGTTGATCCCTTTCTTTGATTCACTGCAGCCGTGAAGAAATGCCCACAAAATGGCTCCAGATGAGCCCCGATGGTGGAGCTAGGGTTTCACAGTGAAAAACCCCAAATTTTTCTCTCACAAAAACTCAAAACTTACTACTCAAAACTCTCCAGTTTTCCCCTTTTTTATATAGCTCTTCAACTTGCACTCGCGCACCCTTTTCTCTCTCACGCCCATGAACATTATTCTCTCGCACGCTCGTGCACCTTTTTCTCTCACACGTGCTTCCTCTTTTCCTTCACGCCCGTGGGTTTCCCTTTTTCACTCACTCACCCGCGCGTTTGTCTTTCTCTCTCTAATACCCCTTTTAATAGCCTTCACTTAAAAGGTGTATTTTGTTGACGAGAATGCCCTTTATCAAAAGGGTGAATACCATGGGGCTGGTGATTTAACATCATGCCCCAACAATCTCCACCTTGATGTATACTCACACCTTTGCTTTGCCAATCAATCACTTCCTTTCTTTCTTGAAACCTAGAGAGGTTAGTGTGATGACCCAAACTCTTCCTGGCCAGTTAGAATGCATGGAGAGATAGAGGGAAAGAAGTGCCAGTGCCGGTTGAGTTGTGAGTAGCGTCGGCTGTGAAGAGAATAAGTTTCAACGCTGGCTGAGTTGTGAGTAGCACTGGCTGTGAAGAGAAGAAGTGTCAGCACCAGCTATGAAGAGAAGAAGTGCCAGCACCGGCTGAGTTCTGAGTAGTGCCAGCTGTGAAGAGAAGAAGTGTTAGCACTGGCTGAGTTGTGAGCAGCGCCGGTTGTGGAGAGAAGAAGTGTCAGCACCGACTGAGTTGTGAGCAGCACCAGCTGTGAAGAGAAGAAGTGTCAGTGCCGACTGAGTTGTGAGCAGCGCCGACTGTGTTGTGAGCAGAGGTCAACGCCTACTATGTAAGAGAAGAAGTGTCGGCGTCGAATGTGTTGTGTGTAGGAGAACAATGCTGTCTGTTTTACTAATATGCACGGATTATGAGTGCCACTTGTTAGATGCATGTGGATGTGCCACTTGTCTAGATTTTAAGTCTTTTGATGACACTTGGACCACCACCCCAAACATAAGAGTACTTAAGCCTCTCCTCTCACTCACACAACTCATTCTTCCCTCATTTATCTCCTATCTAAGACCCAAGGTTTGAAGAAGTGACTGTTGGACAGCAGCCATTGCTGGGTGGGTGAGAGCGAACAAAGGATTGGAGAAGGCCCCATTGTTATTCAAGTAAGTAGATCTACCACCATTGCATTTTAATTGAGAATAAATGTATAATTCTTAGATCGTGTAAGAAATATTGTGAGAGAATGGTTTTTATCTTGTTTCTTACCATGAAATGAGGGTTATGGAATGTATTCTTGAGTCATGTTGTATGCCACTATGAAATTCTAGAATTATGTGTGCGCTTGAATGAGGCTTCAAACTATCAAATGGGGTCCGATTGACATCAAACTACCCCCATTAGAAAGATATACGAGTCTAGTAAATTGTTTATTTTTTCTTACTATTGAAATTATTTAATGAAAATGAAGTTATTTTTCAAAAGATGAGAGTATTTCACTGTTGACTGTTTTCCTGAATTTTCCATTGAGGCTGCTGTGGGCACTGATTTTAACTAACCAAACGAAGTCCATTTTCAGCAAAACTATAGCCATTTGAAAGATATTTGAATGAGCTAAAATTTGCATGTATTAGAAAATTTTTTGAAATTCTTTTTAGATTGAAAGTTATTCTTCAACCTATGAAGGTATGTCACTGTGGGCAGTATTGATAAAATTCAAAAAGACCTCCTTATTTGGCACGAGCTTTTGAACCACTGAATGGAATTCAAATGCTTTCAAATTTACCTTGCTAGAAAGATAAACGTCTTGACTTAAACTTTGATTTGAAATCGTCATAAGTTACCTCACGGTTTGAGAGTTAGAGTGATATGAAGCAGGGTGCCTCGCTGTCCACTATACATAGCAGGGTGCCTCGTTGTCCACTATACATAGCAGGGTGCCTCGTTGTCCACTATACATAGCAGGGTGCAGCTAGTTAGCCCTGACCTCTTGAAACCTTTAAGAGGTCAAGTGGAGCCCATGTGTCTTCAGACCACTCCCATATGAAAGGTACTAGTGAAAAATTAGTTTTGGAATCACCTTTAACTTTGAAAGGAATTGAGAGTTATGATTAAGTTTTGACCAGATGTCTCTGCTTGAAATTGCAGGAAATATGACAATGACACTAAGATTATGTGACTCTGATAATGTGATCATTTGATGTTAATACTGATACAATATGGATCTGATACTGTTAAAAATGTGATATTGGTACTGTCTGATTCTGCTATATGAATACAGATTTCTAGCCACTACGCAATGGGTCCTCCATTGGTAGTGGAAACTGTGATTCTGTCATATTGATGATGTTATATGTCTTGACCGCTAGTGAATATTCTGATCTTGTTATATGAGAATTGATATTCTATGATTTCTGGCCACTACGAAATGGGTCCACCATTGGTATTGGATATTCTGATTCTGTTACATGAATTCTATTATATGTGATTTTCGGCTACTACACAATGGGTCCTCCATTGGTAGTGGATATGTTGATTCTATGACCACTACGAAATGGGTCCTCCAATGGTAGTTGGGTATTCTGTACCTCGATTCCTATGATAGGAGTGGAGTCAAGATGTAACTGTAAATAATTGGGAGGGTCGCGCCTACCCCCCGAATTGTCATGGGCACTATGCATTGGGTCCTCCAATGGTAGTGTAACACCCTCTCGTCTAAGGTACAAGTGAGGGTCATGTCTTGCAAGGCCTCAACCTATCAGAAACCTCAAAGCGCACTGGGGATGTATGCGTGAGTGAGGATATTACGAAGTGGGGCATCCACATGTCATTATCCTCCCTCCTGAGTTAGGGTAGAAGTCCCAAGTTACAGGATTGGCTTAGCCTGATCGATGTAGCTTCTACTTTGGGAGTAAATTAATCTGTTCTACTTATATGATTTATGTATTCTATAAGACTATCTGACGGTAACTGGTGGTTGTCATTTTGAGGACAAGTAATGCTATGTTAACTGATTCTTACCTTCGTTATATAGCATTCATGTGTACTCTGATATGTGACTACACTCTGTAAGACAAATGCGATTTCTGATGAACTATGGGCATGTTATCATGTATATATATATTGTTAGTTAGGAATGCAAGGGTAGTGATCTGGTTACTAGGCTTTTAGCTCATTCCATCTTAATCTCATAACTATAAAGTGAAGAGTGGCAATAGCTATACCAAAGGTGGATGGCAATTTGAGGGCTTTAAGCTCGAAATTAAGAAGTTTGAGAAGCCATCTTCTGAAGACTTTCACAGTATGTTTTGGTGATTTCAGCCGCATGATGTATACTTCATTTTGTTTATTTTGGGCTAGTAGTGCCCCTAAGAGATTGTCAAGACTTTTGATATTGAATGAATGACATGGCCGTACCTTTAGTTTGATTCTTGTTTGATGATTGGATTTATTCTAGTTTTCTTTCGTGGTTTTCTCTCAATTTCGTGTTTTTATGCGTTGAGTCACTCCGACCTGAATGACCTTCGTGACCTCAGGTCGCGATCCGGGGCTCTGTCATCCCCCGGCAGGGGTCAGGGAGTGGGGTCGTGATAATTATGGTATCAAAGTAGCCAGGTTAGGATTCTTTGCCTAGGGAGGTTAGAAGTGTCTTTAGAATAGTTTAAGTAGATTAGTAACTGAGTGTTTGTGTCTTAGGTTGGAGATGCCGAGAACGAGGGCCAATAATTCAAGCTCCAATAATGAAAACACTGAGGCCCTCGATGAATTCGTCAAGACTTTAGGGGCTATGACACATATGATGAGCTATGTCAGCCCCATGTACCCCTCCCCCTGATTCGAATGATAGTAGCTTAATAGAGAAGTTTAAGGGGTGGGCTCCTCCAACTTACTTAGGGCTTGGGGTAGTAGAAAGGGCTGAGAGATGGAGGAGACAGGTGGAGAAGATATTCAAAGTTTTAAACTGCATTGATGAGCAGAAAGTAAGGCTAGGCACTTTCAGGCTTGAAGGGGACGCTGAGCATTGGTGGGGCTTGATAGAGCAAGCTTGGGAGAGGTCAGGGATAGAAATGACCTGGGAGAATTTTTTAGAAGCCTTCAATGAAAAGTAATTTCTTGATTCAGCAAGGAATTTAACTGTGGAGCATTATGCAGTCAAGTTCGCTAAGTTGTCAAGGTATGCGCCACACATCATTAATATCGAGGTGTGAAAGGCTAGTAAGTTCGAAAGAGGCCTCTGGTCAGAAATAAGGAGGGCGGTAATATCAACCAATTTAAAGACCTTTGCCCCTTTAGTGGATATGGCCATGAAGATAGACAGGGAAGATGAAGAGTCCCGGTTGGAGGAAACTGGAAGATGAGACCAGCCCAGTTTGGAAACTCGGGGAGAAAAGCTCGACCACCACAGAAGAGGAACTTTTGGGGAAGAGAAAATCAGAGGGGCAAGAAGATTCAGAGGATGTTACCGAGCGATGTAGGAGAGAATCGGCTCCCGACGTGTCCACATTGTGAGAAGGATAATCACTTGACGGTTGATTGTCAAAGGAAGACTGGGGCGTGCTTCGGGTGTGGCAAGCCAGCCACCAGATTAGAGACTTCCTAGTAAGGGGACCTGAAAACCGACCAAAGACTCAAGGTCGAGTGTTTGCTCTCACTGAGCAGGAAGCTAAGGCATCGACTTTAGTTATCAGAGGTACGCTGCCTGTTTGTAGCATTGAAGCAAAAAACCTAGTTGATCCTTGATCCACACACTCTTTTGTTGCACCTCACTTTGCATGCTACATAAATTCTTGACCTTCTTTGTTGGACTAGTTATTGGTAGTATGCACACCTATAGGGGGATCTATAGAAACTGATATTATTTATAAACATTGTGGGGTTTTACTTGAAGGGTGTGAGTTGCATATAGATTTGATATTGTTAGATATCCCAGAATGTGATGTTATTTTGGGCATGGACTGGCTATCGACACATCATGCTACTATAAATTGTCGTGATAAGACTATAACCTTTAGACACCCAAACCAGCCTGAGTTGAACTCTATTAGCGTCAAGGATATTCCTCCCCTGCATTTTATTTTGGCTACTTGGGCTTCCCATTTGCTGACTAAAAGTTGTGTTGGGTATCTTGCTTACATAGTGGAGAATATCTAGAGAACTTTCTCGAAGAGTTAACATCTTTGCCCCCAGTCAGAGAAATAGAATTTGAGATAGATGTGGTCCCTAGCACTGCCCCCATCTCTGAAACCCCTTATAGGATGGCTCCAGTGGAACTAAAAGAACTGAAAGATCAATTGTAGGAGTTACGGGATAAGGGTTTTATTCAACCTAGTGTGTCACCCTGGGGTGCGCCTGTCTTATTTGTTGAAAAGAATGATGGGTCTTTGAGGCTATGTATAAACTATCTGTAGAACCAGGTCACTGTGAAAAATAAGTACCCCTTACCTAGAATTGATGGCCTTTTTTATCAACTTCAAGGGGCTCAAGTATTCTCCAAGATCCACCTTTGCTCAGGTTAGCATCAGCTGCAAGTCAAGGAAGAAGATGTACCTAAGATCCCATTCAGGACTCGTTATGATCACTACAAGTTCTTAGTAATGCCCTTCGGGCTGACTAATGCCCCAACCGTCTTTATGGATTTAATGAATAGGGTGTTTAGACCCTTTTTGGATGACTTTGGGGTGGTTTTTATAGATGACATTCTGGTATATTCAAGGAATCTAGAAGAGCATGAACAACATTTGAGGATGGTACTATAGACCCTAAAAACAGAAAAGTTATATGCTAAGTTGGGGAAAAGCGAGTTTTGGCTTTCAAGTGTGGTCTTCCTTGGGCATGTTATTTCTAAGGAGGGGGACCCTTGTAAGATTGAAGCCGTGCTTAAATAGGGGAGACCGACAAATGTGACAGAAGTTCGTAGTTTTCTGGGTATAGCAGGATACTAAAGGCTTTTTGTAAAAGGCTTTTCAAAGATAGCACTTCTCCTGACCCGCCTGACCCAGAAAGGAGTAAATTATATGGTCAGGTGATTGTGAGAAGAGTTTCCAAGAATTAAAGAAAAGATTGACTGCAATACTAACTTTGCCTGAAGGAAATGAAGGCTTTGAAATCTACATTGATACTTCCCATAAGAGACTAGGGTGTGTATTAATGTAGCAAGACAAAGTTATAGCTTATGCCTCCAGACAGTTAAAGCCGCATGAGCAAAATTACCCAATTCATGACTTAGAGCTTGTGGCTGTGGTTTTTGCCTTGAAGATTTTGAGACATTATCTCTATAGAGCCTAGTTCAAGATATTTACATATCATAAGAGCCTCAAGTATTTATTTTCTTAGAAGGAGTTGAATATGAGGCAAAGGAGATGAATGTAGTAACCAACGCTTTGAGTCAGAAACCCTTGATATCAGTAGCACATCTAATGGCCCGAGAGATGAAACAGATAAAAATGCAGTGGTGTGGCGTCCGACTTTACCCTCTAGTTCTGAGGCAGGAATAACTGCAAGTATAAGGGTGGACCTCAACTCTTTCAACAGATCAAGGTAGCTCAAAGGATAGATCCTAAGCTTGTAAAAATCCTGGAAGAATTAAAGCGAGAAAGAAGGGAGGGTTTTCTGTTGACAGTGATAATTTGTTAAGATTTACAGGACAGGTATGTGTCTCAAGTGATGAGAATATAGAAAGGGTTATTCTAGAGGAAGCGCACCACTCCCATTATACTGTGCACCCAGGAAGCACAAAAATGTACCAAGATTTAAAAAAGATCTTCTGGTGGAATGACAAGAAGAAAGATATGGCACAATTTGTTTCTAAATGTCTGACCTGTTAGAAAGTAAAGGCTAAACATCAGAGACCTATCGAGTTGTTGCAACCCTTACTTGTACCTGAATGAAAGTGGGAACACATCACTATGGACTTTGTGTCCAATTTGCCAAGGTCAGGCATGGGACATGATAGTGTGTGGGTTATTGTGGAACGATTAACTAAGACTGCACATTTATTACCGGTCCGCACTACCTATACTCTAGATAAACTGACTTAGTTGTATGTCAAGGAAATAGTAAGGCTGCATGGAGTACATGTTGGTTAGGCGCCTCGATCTCTCCCGCCGGATATGGATGATCGGGAGGCATGCGTCTCAGGTTTCCGGGGAAGACCCAGGATGTTTTTGAGATTGCTCTCTTAGGAACCTCATTCGAGAATGGAGGTAGGTGTTACGATCCAGTGAGAGAGGAATTTAAGGTGGGTTCGAGACTTACTCGGGCTGGCTCTCATGGGCGCCCTCTTAGATCACAAAAAAAGGCCGCCAGCAATAAAACTGGGTCGGAAACGCCTCCTCCCTTGGCTTGTATTTTTCTGTTTTCTG
>NW_006494789.1:9822779-9852442 GCF_000471905.2 Amborella trichopoda
GAACGTACATAAGCATACGCATTCAAAGAGAAGAAGAGAAGAAAGATGGGGAAGAGAAGAGTTCAACTGAGCGAAAGGATCAGAGAGGTAACTAAGATGGTGAATAATTGGCCTAACGTGGCAGCAAAACGGGCTCGGTAACTGAGACTGTCTCACAGGATCACTACTAGACGTCATTACCAATACCGCCTAGCTAGGCACGATGGTGAGTCTGTTGTGGCAATAAAGCAGGCCAAGTATTCTTGGCAACAACATTACGGCTAGACGACAGGACTACCATGAGAGGCTAACCTCAATCTCTCTTAGTCGAACGAAAGAGTAGCAAAGTGATGGTTATGAGGAAAGAATGAAGTAAGAGAAGAAGGGAACAAATAGAAGGAGGGAGAAGAGACGAGAGAATAAAAGAGAGAGAGTGAAGGAAGATGCAATCAGCGCTAAGCATTGCCGATTGTGTTAGAAAAAGATGGAGGAAAAGCAATCGACGCTAGGCTTCGCCGACTGTGTCAGAAGAGAAGAGAGGAAGAGAACCAACCGGCACTAGGCTTGTGCCAGTTGTGATGGGAGAGATGCTAGGGAGAGAGATCAAGTCGACGCTAGGCTTCGCCAACTGTAATAGACGAGAGAGATAAAAATCCAATCGGCACTAGGCTTCACTAACTGCGATAGAAGAGAGGAAAGAGAAATCCAATCGGTGCTAAGCTTCATCGATTGCATTAAAAGAGAAGAAAGAAAAATCCAACTGGCACTAGGCTTCGCCGATTGCATTAGAAGAGAAGAGAAAGAAATTCACCCGATGCTAAGAATGAAGAAGAGGATAGATAAAACCCCACCTAGTGCTGGGAATGAAAGAAGAAGAGAGAGAAAACCCCACCCGATATTAGAAATGAAAGAAGAGGAGAGAGAGAACCCCACTCGACACTGGGAATGAAAGAAAGGAGAGTGAGAAGAGAACCAACTGACGCTCGGCTTGTGTCAGTAGTGATGGGAGAGAAAGAGATAAAGATGAGAAGAAGAAGAGAGAGAGATAGAGATGAGAAGAAGAGAGAGAAAGTGATAGAGATGAGAAGAAGAGAGAGAAAGAGAGATGAGAAGAAAAGAGAGAAAGTGATAGAGATGAGAAGAAGAGAGAGAAAGAGAGATGAGAAGAAGAGAGAAAAAGAGATAGATATGAGAAAGAGGGAGGAGAGAGAAGAGGGAGAAAGAGAAGAGGAGAGGAGAGAAAGATGAGAGGAGAGAGAAAGTTACCTGCCTGAAGGGTACCGACCCTTTTCTTCTCTCCTCTTTCTCTCTCCAAGACGTACTCACAAGCTCAAACAAGAAATCAAAATTTTATTGAATGATCCAAGAAGAATGAATCTGTCCTCTCTTCTCCTTTTACAATTTGGCTTTGAATGTTTATATAGAGTTGGGCTAAAACGTGGGTGTACGCCAAAAAACTAGCAAGAATTTAAGATAATTACAATTTAATTGAATTTAAAGAAATTAAAAAATGGGTACAAAAAGACTGTTTTGCTCTTGCTTAACATTGAGTGGAATTTTAGAATAGACCATGCTGCTGCCCGAGGACTTACGTGATCTTCCGTGGCTGACCCGAGGTCTTTCTGATGCCCGTTTGATCAAAAAATTATTGTTTTCATGTAGGGCTTGACATGAAGATCGTTTTGATACCAACTTCGAGCCATGAATCATGTTTTTGAGCCATGATCACGAGACTGGAATTTTGGATGAATCTTGAAAACTTCGGATCGATTGTGTGCTCATTCCTTGGTGTTTCTCCGTGATTTCTTCATTAAATCACATTGAACATGCCGTCACGAGCCCGTCCGTCATTTTTACTCATAGCGTTCCCTTGTTAAGGTATACACCATGCTCGTTGTTTCATCATTTGTTTTTATGAAGGCGTGTTTAAGGTCATGCCTCTGGGATCTGTGAGAAACAGTTTAGCGCCATGCAGCTAGGACGTGCACTATGGTTTAAGGTCATACAGCTGGATCGTGGTGGTGATGAATGGCAGTCTATGGAGGCCATGGAGTGAGTATGGTGATGGTTTTGGCTTACTTTGTTGAGATGGCACGAGGCTAGCTATGAGAGATGGATGATGTATGAATGGTGAGTGGACGATGGCAACCCACTAACTTATAACGAATATGGATGGTGGGATGGGTCGTCATTTTGTGAGCACGGGTGAGACTCACTGGGAATGAGGTATGGTGATGAAGTGAATGGACACAGGTGGCGCGCGCACACTAACAGGTAGGTTAGGGAAGGCATGTGTGAAAGGGCACGTAAAGGGCGTATGCGCATATGTGGGGGAAAGTTTTAAGGTCATCCTCCGGGACCTATGCTAAGCAGTTTATCGTCATGTTGGTAGGACATATACTATGGCTTAAGGTCATATAACTGGACCGTGGTTATGCAGTTTAAATTCATACAATTAGGACCGTGCAGTTTAAGGTCGTGCAACTAGACCTCCGCTATAGTTTAAGGTCATATAGTTTGGACCATGGTGCTGAGCCTTTTATCGTCATGCCACCAGGATGTGCACTATGGTTTAAGTTCAGATAGCTGGACCATGGTTAATCTGTTTAAAGTCATACAACTAGAACCGTGCAGTTTAAGGTCGTGCAACTAGACCTCTGCTACAGTTTAAGGTCATATAGTTTTGACCATGCAGTTTTAGGGTCGTGTAACTAGACCAAGGCTGTGCAGTTTAGGGTCGTGCAGCATGGACCGAGGCTGAGCAGTTTAGGGTCATACAGCACAGACAAAGGCTGAGCAGTTTAGGGTCATGCAGCACGGACTGAGGCTGTGCAGTTTAAGGCCATGCAGCACGGACCGAGGCTGTGCAGTTTAGGGTCATGCAGTACGAATAGGTCTGTGGATGGAAATCCTACTCCCTGGGGATAAAACGTTAAGACCGTTCACAAACTGAGGGCTCATATGGAAATGATGAGTATTCAACCAGCATTGAGTTTTCAAATATGCAATTGGCGCTGGGTTGTTAAAAACTCAGCTGGCGCAGTGAACGACCCGTGACATCGTTCAAGCACAACCGACGCTAAGTCTGCTAGGGCTAAGGTCGTTCGAAACTTACCTGACGCTGATTAACCGACGCTAGGATTGTTTGAAACTCAGCTGACGCCGAGCGACTGGTGCTAGGGTTGTTTGGAATTCACCGGGCACTGGGCATGGATCGATGAGAGTTACCTTAGGCCTCGAGTCAAAGCCGAACCAGACTCATCGTCCCTTGGCTTCCCTTTGATGCCAATGGAATTTCTTGTTTGTGAGGGGCATTTGAGGGCAGTGTAGTCTATATAACGGGATAAAATCCCGTTTTTCCTCATTTTTCACCAAGGGTAAAAAACTTAAGCAAAAGTTTTCTTTAATAGTGAGGAGAGGGTGCCCAGTTGAAGTTCCGACAAAAAATGAGACTTCAACAATAGTTTTGCAGGGAAGGTTTTCAGCAGATAGCGGAATTCCGACGGTTTTGCAGGGAAGACCTTCAGCGAGCAGACTTTGCCAAGAATTTGGTGAAGTTGCAGAGAAAGTAGTGGGGAAAGGAGAGTTCTTCAGGGAGTTTTTCGAGAAACAGAAGAGGTTTCGGCTGCAGTTTTGTTTTTTTGGTAGAAGAGGCGGACATAGTGAGCATTTTCGCACATCTTGGGAGTTGTTCAGGGATTATTTAGGAAGTTTCGCGGGGTTGTGGTAACTTTTCGACACTGTTAGTGGTCTTGCAAAGGTTTTCAGGATCTTTGGGGAAGTTTGCGAGAGTTTTCGATGATGTTCTGGTGACGTCCAGGCCAAAAACATAGGTGGGAAATTTTTCAGTGAGTTTTCGACCGTGTAGAAGAAGTTCCGACGGAAGATGAACGGTCACAGGAGGTGGGTCATACAGTTGCAGGAGGTGAACCATCGTGGGTAACGCGTACGGTTACGGGAAATGTGGTGATGGTTGGCCTTCACTCGTGTGTCAGGTAGCATCGAAGGACGTGGCGATGGTTGTTAGTCAGCACAACTGAACTGGAGGTGTCATGACTAGGATTCGTGGGATGTGTGAGAGATCTGCTCACAGCCGGCAATGGCCTCAGGCAAGCTCAACTGGCACTGGATATTAGTAATCTCGACTGGCACTGATTGTTGGCAATCTCAACCGGTGCTAATTGTTGGCATGCAGCCAGCGCTGGGCATTGACAAGCTCAACCGGCGCTGAGTGTTTGACAGACTCAACCAGCGCTAATTATTGACACACAACTGGCGCTGGGCATTGACAAGCTCAACTGGTGCTGAGTGTTTGACAAACTCAACCGGCGCGGAGTGTTGGCAGACTCAGCAGGTGTTGATCCAGTGCCTTAACAACTTTTGGGAGTGAACCACTAAGTCCCTTTATAATGGCTAGTTCTTCTTACCAAATCCTTGATGTGAAGAGGCTTCCAAGGGAAGGAGAAATCAGCGCCCGTGATTTTACAAGTGAGGTTTTATCAAGGGGTGAATTCATTTGGCTGACCCATCCAGTATGCGAACCAGAGTGGCCTCTTATCGTCACTCTCATTACTGACCCCGTTTGTTTCGAAGTGCGGTAGGGCAATGACGGCAACGTCAGTACCGAAGAAGGGATGACACTTCTTCATTGTATGCATCGGAACATAGCTTCCGGGGAGAACTTGCCTACCTTAGGGAAGCGAATGGTACAGGCAAAGGGACTACTAAGGTGGTCAGCAAAAGGCCTCCATATTCAAGGGGACCATCAATACCTGAAGGGAGACACTTCCTGGACTGCTAAGGTATTAGCGTCGTACAGAAGCACTCTTGAACGTGCTTCACTATTAACAGCGATCTAGTGTTCGGGCAGCTACTATGACTGTTGCTCAAATATAGTAAAGGTGTTACTGGAGACATGGATCCATGTAAGCAATACTTGGCTTCTTGGTCATGGAAGCAGGAATCTCTTTACTAAATCTTGACTTTATTGGAGGTCTCCCGATGATCGAGGCTATGTATGACGAGTTCGTGCCTCCGAACCCAATCATCTTTGGTAGTGCTAACTTGGGGGATGAAGAGCCGCTGACCAGTCTTCAAAAGATCATTGAGGGTAGGGAAGGCACTTGCAAAGGAGGCCTCCCATATATCAACTTGAGACCGACGATGACCGTGTCTTCTTTGGTAACGAACTTGGCATTATTCTTGTTCAAATTCATGCTTCCTGATTGGGGGGACGACATTCATCTAGGGGCACTGTATGTGGCATGCGACATGGCTAGAGGGTGTGAGTATGCCCTTTCTCAGCCAGTCTTGAGCAACATATACCATGGCTTGGGAGCCATCTCCCGTGGAAAGGCTTAGGAAAGAAAGAGAATGATGAAAGAAAGAAAGAAAGAGAATGAAAGAGATTAGGAAAGAGAGAAGAAAAATAAGGAAAGACAAGAGGAGGAAAATATGCACGGTGTTGCCACCGATGTGTGTGTTAGAGAGAGAAGAAAATAAGGAGAGAGATTCATGCACAGCATTGCCATCGCCATGTATGTTCAGATAGAAAGACAAAGAGGAAGATAGAGCCGAGAGAGAATGAAGAATAAAGGAGAAGAGAAAGAGAGGGAGAACAGAAAAAGACAGAAAGTAGAGAGAAAAGAGGAAAGAAGAAGAAAGACGAAGAGAGAAAAGCATGCATGGCGATGGTCACTGCCGTGCATGTTTGAGATAGAGAGAAGAAGAGGAAGAAAGAGAAAGAAAGAAAGAGGAGAGAGAAAAGAGAATAAATACAAAAGGAGAAGAGAGAAAGAGATAGACATGAGAGGAGGAGAGAGAAAGAGATAGACGTGATAGGAGAGAGAAAGAGATAGACGAGAGGCGGAGAGAGACAATTACCTTAGCAAATAGTACTGGCTCTTTTCTTCTCTCTGCTCTCACTCTCCAAGATGCACCCACGAACTCAAAGAAGAATTTCAAATTTTATTCATCAATGTAGAGAATGATGGGGGATCCTTTTACAATTAAGTTTAGCATGTATTTATATAATTGGGCCCAAACATGGGTGGATGCCCAAAAACTATCCTAATTGATGATAATTACAATTATTTTAAATTAAAATAAATTCTAAAAATGGGTGCAAAATGACTAGTTTGCCCTAACATTATATGGATTTCCAAAACAGTCCCTGCTGCAGCCCTAGAATGTGCGTAATCTTCTATGGATGATCCAAGGTTGTTCTGACGCCCGCTTGTTGGAAAGATGAATATTTTCTTGTAGAACTTGGCATGACGATCGATTTGATACCCATTTTGAGTCACGGATCGCGTTTTTAGGCCACGATCATGAGACTTGAAATTTGAATGAATTTTGAAAATTTTGGATCGATAGTGTGCTCGTTTCTTGATTTTTTTTCCACGATTTCTTCACTGGATCACACTAAGCATGCCATCATGATCGCGGGGAAACAAACACAGCTTCATTTCGTGCTCAGACGAAGATTTTGCAGTCTTGGGTTTTTTGCCGAAATCTGAATTCTTACAAGAGGAATTTACAGTAGCTTTGTCCCCTTTGTGTAGAAATCTGATAGTTTATTATGTACGGGGTTCGGATAATGGTAGCCTGGGGCCTTACGCACATGATTGAACTGGTCTCGCGTCGTTCCGATACACGAGCCTCGTGATTTGGTCGCTCGAGCGAGGTGTGTCGCTGCTGCTTTTCCTTCAACTTTCTTTACGAATCAGCAACTTCTCTCTAGCTTTTCTGTCTACTCGGGCGTTGTCACGGGGCGTGCCACATATCAAAATGCTCCTTTTGACGAGATGAACACGTTCACAAAATTTGAGTGCGATCCGACTCGAGACGAGTGAGATATGGCCCCCGAAAGTCACTGCTTGAGATTGTAAAAACAGTCACCATTAATGGTGATTTGGTGCAGGGACGGCGCACGGGAATAGTGTGTGGCCTACCCCTTTTCGGTATTTTAACTATAACTTTGTCTTGGAGTACCTGATTAAGATGAAACTTAACCCTTAAAGGTTTTCGACAGTGTCAGATCCAATGGCGGTGGTCCCACAGCTATTTGATGCACTAAAAATATAGTTTTAGTTATAGGGTTTGTTTCAAGGTGCTAGAGATTGATTCTTTCACAAATTGTTTCTTTGTCCGCATTGCCTTAGTCATGTAGGATTGCCACAAAACTTAACAGTACTTAGGAAGATTCTGACCCGTTTTGGGATAATTCTGAGACTGTCGAGAATTCCACTGTACTTCATACTTTATTGCCTGTCTTCCTCTTTATTCTACATCAAGGACTAAGGTGCTGAAAAATGTGTTCAAACGACTTGTTCCACCGAATGTTGTGCTTTGAGAGAAGTTAGAAGGACAACATTTGGAAAATTTCCTTCGACTTTATTAACTTTTTCTTCCTAGCCACAGGACCACTTGAACGCCGAGGAGATCCATGCAATGTTGTAACTAGGATGCTCAGAAGCTTGGATGCATTATTCGTAGGTCCATCTGTGGAGACTTTAGGGGGAGAAGAGACTTTTTTGACGAATCCTGTCGAACTCCTCACCCTTAAGGGACTATTTGTGATTCTGACAGTTGGTCAGAATTAGGCCTGTCTGGTGGCCAACTCCCAAGCTTTAGGGCACTTCTTCCCATTTGATCTAGGCTTGTTTGTTTTTTTGTTTGTTATGGATGGTCTGTTGAAGGACATTTGGTTGGCGACTGTTTGCATTGTGCACTAGATATTTCTTGGTGGCCAGGGTACCTCAGTTTATCGAGGTGACCGGCTTTGGGTATAACCCCTGCTTACTGCTTAGTAATTTCAACAATCAAGATACCTCTCTTCTTCATCCGAGGCCACCCCTGAGCATTCAATCTTGATTGCTGCATCACAAGTCCAAATTCATGGTTGACTTAGCCTTCTTTGGGGGTCTTTAGCATCTTGGAGTGTATTAGTGACCTCCTGGGAATGGTGCTCTTCTTCATGAGACTTGTCTTTCCTTCTTAGCGAATCTTCTGTCCTTCGAGTCCTTTTTGTGAATGGACTCAAGCTGTCAGAATCTTTTCTTAATGCTCAATGTCCATTTATTCGGGGCTCTTTTAACCATGACCTTTCGGACATAACCACCATTTTATTCCATTTTTACTCATGATGCCCTTTCGGGATTTCACCGTGCTTGGGTTTTTATATTCACAAAACTCTCTTACTCATGGTTTCATGACCATGCCCGTCTGTCATTTTTACTCATGGCGTTCCCTTGTTCAGGTATACACTATGCCCGTTATTTTTCTCTTTTTTTTTTGTGAGGGCATGTTTATGGTCATGCCTTCAAGACTTGTGTGAAGCCTTTTAATGTCATACGGTCTGGACGTGCACTATGGTTTAAGGTCATACAGTTGGACTGTGACGGAGATGGATGACAGTCTTGTAGAGGCCATGGAGTGAGTATGGTGGTGGTTTAACTCACTTGGGGAAGATGGCACGAGGCTACCTTACAAAAGATGGATGATGTATGAATGAAAGGTGGAAAGTGGTGACTCACTAGCTAACGGTGAGTATGGATGGTGAAATGAGTCACCATTTTGTGAGCATGGGTGAGACTCACTGGGGCAGTAATGAAGATAATGAAGGAAGAAGGGTTTAATGGGGGTTTGCTGTGATGAATGGACTCACTGAGGAAGTAATGAAGGTGGTGTGTGTACTAACGGGTCAGTTAGGGAAGATGTGCTTGAAGATGCATGTAAAGGGTGTGTTTACGTATATGTGGGTTGTATTTAAGGTCATGCCTCCTGGACCTGTGCAAAGAAATCTAACATCATACGGCTAAGACGTGCACTACAGTTTAAGGTCTTATAGCTTGGATTGTGGCTATAAAGTTTAAAGACATGCAGCTTGGACCATGCAGTTTAAGGTCGTACAACTAGACCTAAAGGTCATATAGCTTGGACTGTGGCTATGCAGTTTAAAGTCATACAGCTTGGACCATGCAATTTAAGGTCATACAACTAGACCTCCACTACAGTTTAAGGTAATATAGTTTGGACCATGGTGCTATACAGTTTAAGGTCATGCATCTAGATCAAGGTTGTGCAGTTTAAGGTCATGCAGTACATACCATTGTGTAAGTCACCATATAGGTGAGGCTTTATGAGGGATAGGTTTGTGGATAGCAATCTGACTCCCTGGGGATAAAATTGATTAAGGCAAGCAGGAGAGAAGCAAACTTCACTAGGGATTAGAGGGCAAGTATGACTCCTTAGTGAAAAATGAGACTCCATGGGGAATAGGCTCATGGAAGGTAACCCGACTCTTGAGGATAAGATAGCTTGGTGTGAGACTGACCCATGGGACTGAAGGGATAAGCATGACTTTCTGGGCATACACCTAACTTTACTGGGGATGATGAGCTACAGTACGGGTGTAATTCCTACTGGGGATGAGGGACGGTGGCCTGTTCCTGAATCGATTGAGGATGGTCGGTCATGGCCTTGGTGAAACGGCCTAGATGCAACTCCACTAGGGAATGTAGAGGTTACGACTTTGGTGCAACTCCACTAGGGATAGTGGTGGGACACGCACGATAGAAACTTGGTACTAGCACATGCACGGCACTAGCCATGAACAACAACAACACAAGCGGCGGTAACATTGGCACACACAATGCTAGCACGAGCAGCGCTAGTATGCCCAAGAGTGGTCATAGGCAGCAGTAGTACTAACGCCCTTGGCACGCACAACATTGGTTGTATGCAGCATTAGTCACAGATGGCGATAAGCCTCTGTTTGGGCCTTGGATCTGAGCTCGACCCTGTCTAGTCAATCTGAACGTTGATGCTCGACGTTGCACAGGCAGTAGTAAGCCTCTGTTCTGACCTCAGGTTTGAGCACGAACTGGTCCAGCTTGTTGTCGTTTGGCCTTCAGGGACCTATCTGGTATTCTCGCTTTGTGAGGGACACCTTGGGAAACCGTCTTGTATATAAGGGGGTAAAACCCCATTTTAACTGTTTTTACCAAAGGTAAAACAGTAAGCAGTGAGAGAGACAAAGAAGAGATTCCGACGAGAACTCCGGCAAGCATGCAGGGACGCATGAATTTTCGACACAGTTAAAGGTTTCGGTAGGGTGTTCACAGGGATTTTTCGGGAAGTGCCAAGTTTTTTTCTGGTGAGGAAGAGGAAGTTCAGGTGAAGAAGGGAGAATGCCGGAGAGTTTACGGAGGTATTCCACCAGGGGTCCTCGGTCACTAAAGAAGTGGGAAAGAGGCAGGCGAGGGTCACCAAGTATTTTCCTAGATTTTCGATCACTTCCCGATGATTTTTTGTCACCGAGGAGTAGGGGGAGAGAGAGAAACAGAGAGGAAGGTTTGCTAGCAAGTTTTCGGTGAGTGGAGAGTGGTTCTCGGTGAGAAACTAAAGGTTGCAGGGAAAGCAAAAAGCCGCAGGAAGGTGGACAGTCACAGGGAGAATGCCTGTCAGACGCCACTTGTGAAACGTGCGTCGGCCGCATCGTGGTAACAGTTTGTCAGGCGGCGCTCCTAGGGATCGAGGTGACACGTGTGTAGGCTGTGGCACATGCAAGAGATATAGGCGATGCTGCTTCAAAAATCACAAGCGGTGATAGTCCTGAGGACACAGCCGTCTATAGGCACAGCTGGCGTTAGGCTTTCCAAAATGCACCCGGCATTAGCCTTCAACAAACACAGTCGGCGTTAGGCCGTCCCAACTCACCCGACATTAGTCTTTAGCAAGCACAACCAGCGTTAGGTCTTCAAAATGCACCTGTCGTTAGTCTTTCAGCAAGCACAGCCAAAGTTAGGCCTTATTTGACGCAAGCAGTGTTAGTCACGCGCGGCGTTAGTTAGTGACTTTCACACATGGTGATAGCCTTGTGTCTTGGCGATTTCCATATGGCAGTGAGTGTTTAAAGTCAATCTAATGGCTGATCCTTCTAATAGAATCCTTGATGTGAAGAACATTCCTGAGGGAGGAGAGCTTGACACCAGTGAATTTATTGGTGGTGTCTAGTCCTGGGTGAACCAATTTGGTTGACGGCCCCATCATACAAACTGGAGTGGCCTCTCAGTGTCACCTTTATGACCAACTCAGTTCGATTTGAGGTTCGGGAGGATAATGACAAGAATGTCAATGTCGAAGAAGGGATGGCTCTTCTTCATTGCATGCACTGGAACGTGGCTTCTGGTGCAAACTTACCCACTCTAGGAACGACGATGCTGAAGACCAAGGGGATAATATTGTCTTCTACTAGTCTCAGGGTACAAGGGGAGCACCATTACTTGAAGGGCTACTCTTTCTGGACCATCCAGGTGCTGGGGTCACACAGAAGCATTCTTGAGCATGCTTCTTTGCTAGCAGTAGTTCGTTGCTTGGCCGGCTGTTATGATCAGTGTTTCAACACCGTTAAGGTACTGTTGGAGACATGGTGTCATGTTAGCAATACATGGCTCCTTAGGCATGGGGAGACAGGAATCTCGTTGCTGGATCTTTACTTCATTGGCGGCCCTCCACTGCTTGGAGAAATGTATGACGAGTTCGTGCCTCAGAACTCAGTGATTTTTTGTGGTGCTCACCTAGGAAAAGAAGAGCCGCCTGCTAGCCTCTAGAAAATCTTCAAGATTTACCAGTTGCTTTATGCCAAGGCCAGCAACAGTCGGGTGACCTTCACCGAATGGGTGAAATTCTTTTACAAGGATTACCCCGAGGAGGGTGGTCGAGATACTCCAAGAAGGAATGGGAAGGCAGTCGTAAAGGGGACACCTCCAATCTACCAGTGTGAGACCAGTGATGACTGTGTCTTCTTGACTGCATATCTGACCCTGTTTTAATGCAAGTTTGTGCTCCTTGGAGGAGCAAATGACATTTGTCCAGGCACATTCTAATTTGCTTGCGACATGGCAAGGGGACGCCAATACGCTCTTGCACAACCTGTCCTGTGCAACATCTATCACGGGCTAAGAGCCATATCGAGGGGGAAAGCCTATAAAGTCAAAGAGAGGAGCAATGGGCTTGTTGGTGGCGAAGCCTTCCCAAGGGACTTTCAGACACCATTCCCCATCCATTATGTATACGGGTGGCTAGGAGCTTATTTCCCTGCCACTTATGTCAGAAGTTTGGGCACAGGGGAGAAGATATACCCTTCTTAATGAGGATTGCTGGGCAAAAGGCTATCGTTCACAGCTCGAGGGAGGCTCGAAACTTATTTGGGAATGAGTTCTCTAGCATACGTCGGGTCCCCTTTTCAATTTGAGGCTTTACTGATCACGCCTTCATTGATGAACTGGGCAAGGAGCTGGATGATGCTCACACAACCATCAAGGAGCTCATGTTAATCTTGAGCATCCGAGATGGGGTTTTGGTCGAACCTCACGTAATTCCCAACTCGAAGGGTACTTCCCCCATCGGTTTGCTTGTCAACATGGGCTTGACCAGGGTTGTCCTTTTTCTGTATTCTTTGAAAAATGCCATGGTAGAGTGAATACTGGTAGGAAAGAAGAGCTGGGTCCCTCCACGAATGTTGGCTACTAGAGCATATCTGTACTGCATGGTCCACATGTTCACAAATGATTGAGGTCAACAAGTACATGGTACCACATTTTTGCAAAAGGACCCGAGCGACTAAGGCCTATGCGAACTGGTGGAGGATTACCAACCGAGGGTACTGGGAGGCTGATCACCCCTGGAAAGGGGAGAACTGTCATTGGTGCAGGGATATCAGGTAAAAGAGGATACTCAGGACCCCTCTTTGAGAGATTTTTACCTTGGACTACCCATGGAATTGGGAAGCTCTTGAGGTACCTCGGGAGATAGCAGCAGATGAAACCTCATCACAATTTCTTGTTATGGAGAAGAGGACTGGGAACCTTTTTTATAAACTCGGCACTATCTTTGAATCGAGGGAGGGCCGAAGGGTCCCAGGTCATGAAGGGCGCCCAATCCAAGACCTGAATGCACTGATAGGGAGTGGCCTTCATAGTGCTCTTGCTATAGGCTCCTCTCGTGGGAGGAGTTTCGAGACAACTGCTCCTCCATCGGGGGTAGGAAAGAAGAGGAAGTGTGCTGCCCCTACAGTCAAGCCTGCTAAAAAATGCAGGATTGTCATTCTGAAACCGGCTGATGGCTCTTCATCTTCCACCTCTTTGGAATTCTCTGCTGCTCCATCTAAGTCGCCCTCCACTCTTTCTGAGTCACCTTTTTCCAGTCTTGAGCTATTTTCGGCCTCGTCAAAGACTGAGGTAGATGATTCTGGTCTTGTTGGTCCCAACATCATTGCTTCTGACTGAGAGGGGATACCGGAGCTTAAGGTGGTGCCCAAAATTCCCAGAACAACTGATGTGTCAGATTTGACTCCAATGGAGGTTGATGGGGCTGGAAATGAAGGTGTGAACCAGGAAGAAGAGCTCATAGTTGAAGACCAAAGGGAGAATGTGAACTCTGGACTTACCGAGGTGGAAGTGGTAGTTTCAATAGGTGAAGGTCAAAGGGGGGGCAATTGACCTTGTTGAGGCTGTCCTAGAGACTGAAGGGCAAAGAGAAGAAGTTGGCCCTGAAGGGACCAAGCCTACTAATGGTGAGGCTGAAAGGCTAGGTGAAGAGGCTAATACCATGGGGGTCGAGCGGCCTGAGGCTAGAGTCCCCTCTGAATCTGTAGATGATGAGACCATGGGCTTCACAATTGCTCGAGAGGAGCCAGTGACTCACATGGCCATCATCCCTTTTGCCCCACTGTTGAGACTAATACTCCTTCTGTTGTGGAGGCCCCGACAGCATTGTCTAGGTCGAGCTTGAGTGGGATGTTTGGCATAATCATGGATATGCTTCATCTGGGTGTGCAGAGACTGAAGGATCTGCCTTTTACTAAACTTGACAATGCAATGTAGCAATTAAGGCAGGTCGCCCTTGCAAGGGGTGCGCCAAAGGTCCTCCCATATTTCGATGGTGCCGTAAATGAGTTGGAAGGGTGGAGAATAAGGGCGTTGAAGGAGGAAGCAACTGCACAACAGCTAGAGAGCTCACAACTGCCCCCTTTGGAGTCCTCACTCATATGCCATCGTGAATTACTAGAAGTTTAATTGGAAGAAAAGGATGCTGCAGTCTTCCAGAGATCCGATCTTGTTGAGGAGGCCATTACCCACCAGAACAAGATGATGATCCTGAAGGCGAAGATATTAAATCTTATGTGAGAGCTTGCTAAGTTGGAGGAGGAGACTGCAGTTTGGGAAGCAAAGGATAAGGTGCTTGCCAACAATCTTTTGACCCTTGAGTATTCCTTGGAGGAAGGGACTACCTTGATGAAGCATGAGGCTGCAATGGTGGCAGAGTTGAAGGGACGCATCCAGCAGGCTAGGATATCAACTGCAACATATAGGGGAAAGATCAATGAAGTGATTGATCGATTTTGAAAGTGTCGTCTTATTTTCCTTTTCTTTTTATTGCGACACTGGTAATACCCCCTTGCTTTATGAAAAAAATTCTCCTTATCTCCAGTACGATGCATAGCTTTTTTTTTCTTTGCTTCCCTGCACTCTCTCTCTTGCTCTTATTCATTGTTTCTGCCCCTTCATGGAATGGATGTGGAGGGATACCCTACACCTTGCTTCGTTTTATGACATGTTGTTGTAGCTTCAATGACCTCGAATGAGGGAGCGATTGCTTCTTCTCCCCTTAATGTTTGGTTGGAGAGAGGCTCATAATTCATTTTTCTCATAATATCTTCTCACTGTAAATAGTCCAATCAGGAGGGGATTTGGCTTCTATTTGAGGTGCATTCACCCCAACCCCGTCATAGCTCTTGGTTTCAGGCACGAACTCCTTAAGGTGTTTTGGAGACTACGAACCTCGCTTCTTAACTCTGTTAGGAGATTCTGCTCTTAAGGAAAGAGGGTTGTTCTTTCCTTAACTGCTCTTTTCCCACAAAAGCAGGGAAACACAAAACCTTTTGCAGCAGCTTGTGCACCAATTCTATTTTCAAGAGTGCAATGGAGACATGCAGGACGTTTTGATTGTCTGACATGTAGGTAACCTTTGGAGTCGGGAGTTCTATCCCCATGACTTTCTCAATCTCAGGAGAGATTTTTGGTTCATCTTCTTGCGAAGGTGGTTCAGAACTGGGGGCTGAGTGGGAAGCCTCATCTTCAGGGGAAGATGGAGTTTCCTCGGGGGTGGTTGATGAAATATTGGGATGAATGGGAGTCAGAGGGACAATTTTTCCTTGTCTTTCTTCCTCTTTGAACATGTTTGCGAGTGTTCGCCCAATGTCCTCAACATCTTCATGGGGTGAAGGTTTTGTCTCTCTCACAGACTTGTGATCCCCATCATTTGGCTTTTGGGGTGACACCAGATCTGTGAAGTAATACATGGCATCAGCATAGTGAGTTTCGGCTACAGGAAATGGCCTTTTATCAGCATAGACCATATGTTGTCTCCCATCTCAGCAATAATTGAAGCACTGGTGCAATGTTGATGGAACCACACGCTAGTCATGGAGCCACGGGCAGCCGAGAAGGATATTTTAGGAGGTGTCGGTGTCAATCACATGAAATTGAGTATAATCGTTTAATTCACCAATTCTGAGATGAAAGCAGATTGTTCCAGCCAGCTTCTCTTCTAACTGGTTGAACCCCTAGACTGTGATGTGAGTCAGAGTGAGATCCTCACATCCTAATCCCAAATGAGTGAGGATTCTCCTTGGGATAAGGTTGACTGTTGACCCTCCATCCAACATAATTCGATTGATGGGGCATGCATGTAACTCACCAGTCACAAAGCGAGAGCGATTGTGAAATTTTTCTCGCAATTGCAAATCATCCTCTATGAAGTTGGTTGCCATACATCCATTTAATATTGATGGGTCAACCTCGACGGGTTCCACTTCGGTCTCGTACACCTCTAGAAAGCATGAGGTCATCATAGATGTTGAGAAGGGCTAGAAGCTTCCTTTGGTGCCCTATCACATCATACTTCACCTTTTCCTCGTCATCCTTTTGTCCTCTCGGTCCTGCCACTGGTTTTGATGGTATAATGGGTTGAGGAGTAGGTTTAGGTGGAGGAGGTTTATTTTGAGCTGCTGACTGGCTTGATTGCATAGCTGGCTTGGTTTGAGTGGTCTGAGTGGATTGGGGAGGAAGAGTTTGTTTTGGCAGAGTGGGAATTTGAGGTTGAGGCTTAGGAGGTGTTTGGGTGTACGAGATTAAAGGCATCCAGGTGAATTTTAGGAGAGGTGGATTGCTTGGGGAATTTGGGCGAGGAAGGAGCCGAGGGAGCTGTAGGATTGGTAAATTGTTTCAGGTTTTTGGATTAGGGAGGAGTGGAGGACAAGAAACTTTCAGGACTTTTGGCTTATGAGGCGAACGTTGTAGTGTTTTCCCCGACCTTAGGCTCATCTGCCTCGTGCTATGTGATGCTTCTGAGCTTTGCACCATGTGGCAAGCTTCCTGAGATTAGAAGCTCTGCCCCCTTTATTCTCTTAGTCTCTACTCAAAGTCAGGCTCAAGAGGCCACTGGGTTTTCTTTGGTTTTGACCTCTTACGCTTCCTAATAGAAGAAGATGGCTCTGACTGGACTTGAGCTGTCAAGGCGTCGACAACTGTCAAGAATCCAGCTGCCTGGGCTAGCGTCTTTCTCAACTGTCTCTGATGTGTCCTGCTTATCTTGGTTACTTAGAGTTCTCTGTCAACAGCCTCGAAGTTTGGACATTTCAAGATTGTACCTGCAGGAGACATAGACGAGGAAGGGGAAGAAGAAGAAGTATAAGAAGAATAAGGGTCAGTAGGTGAGGGACTTTTAAGGTCATTTCCCTCATCGGACCAATTTGGGCAGCTGTTTACGTCATCACCGGAGTTGGACGTGTGAAAAGAGTCTTTTAAGTCTTTCCCTTGCTTAGACTATTGGGGGGTTCTTTTAATGTCGTCACCCTCATTGGACATGCCCTGAGTAAGAGATGGCTCAAGGATGTCCTCTTGCTGAGTTGTGGGAGTAAGGTAGATGGCGACCGGTATGAAGTCTTGTAAGGTCCGTAAGGGAGGAAGAAGACAGAGAAATTCTGGCTCGACCAGTGGCTGAGGAACTTGTTCTTCCAACGAGCAGCCCTTGGTGATCATCTTCTTCTAGTACCCTCGGAGGTGCTTGGTTCGTCTTGCTACTGAACAGTCCTAGCTTGACGAATCGCTTCTCGCTTTCACGACTTGAGCTTGCTTCGCCCGTGATGGACTTTCCATGGTTGGGAAGTTGAGGGTTCAGCGGGATCAAAGGCATCCTTCTAGGAGTCTTACATTGGGTGGCCCTCTCTCACAGTGAAGTAGTGACTTGGGGACATGCTTCTTCACATCATGTATTTTCTTCACGATTACATCATGGAAACTGGAGTGCTCGTTTAGGTCGTGGCCCCATATCTGATGATATGGGCACCAATAATTCTCAGTTCCCTGAGCAAGGAGTCGAGGCTGCCTTGCCAGCTTTGGTGTGATGAGGCCTTCTTGAAACATCATGACAAACAAGGTGCGAAGGAGATCGGTCGCTTCATCTTTCTCATGGACTGTCACAATGTGGGAAGCTTCCGCTGCCTTGAATGCTTTCTTGAGTTCTTCGAGCTTGATCTGACCCTTCTAGATCAGAGCCTCGATGAGGTCCTTAAGTGTGTAGCATTCTTTTATGGAGTGGTTTACCCTTCAATGATAAGCACAATATCTTGTGTGCGTATCGAGATCAGCTTGATCGAGGAGCTTAATCTCAGGCAACTCAATCATGTTTTGGTCCAGCAATAGTCAGAGTAACACGGGAACCCACTCCTTTTCAAAAGGATATACCTTATTCTGATGTCTGATCCAATAGTCATCTCGATTTAGGTTTGCAGGTGGGGGCACCCGGTTGTATGACGGCTGTTGTTTGCCCGGCTGAGCAGCTATCTTTGTTGTGCCTACCCCTTTAGAGAGATCTAAAGTCTGAGTGGCAACCTTCTTTGGATCACTGACGGTAACAGCTGCACTGATCACCCCTTTTTGGTGATTACCCCGGGCATTGGTCCAAGAATTACCATTGCCCTGATTGTATCCCAAGCTTGAAGACTGTTGTCGTGACCAACTACGGTGACGTGACAATCTTTCTATGTGAACCGACTTAGCAATCAATTCTGACATGGAGGTCGGATTGGAGGCCTCAACACGTTGAGCGATCTCAAGACGCATGTTTTTCATACAAGTCTGAACTGCTTCATTCTCGGGCATGGGATTGGGATGGCGAGCGACCAAATCTCTCCACCTTGCGATGCATTGATCCACAGGTTCATCTGGTTCTTGAGTCAAGGTGAGAAGCTCAATGGATTGTACCTCTCTCTCAACGTCATGGAAGCATTGGTAGAACAGTTTCTCTATTTCCACCCAAGTATGTATTGAGTTTGGGGGCAGCCGAGCATACCACTAAAAGGTCAAGCAGTCCAGAGTTTCAATGAACTGACGGATGAGTAGTCTCACATCAGTCGTTGTCTCACGACATGCTGCTTGGAAGTGGGCGATATGCTGGTGCGGGGATGTGGTACCATTGAACAGGGAAAACTTCCCTTTCTTGTAGTCTGAGGGAAACGACACTTGATCAATGTAAGAGGGATACGACTTTTGGTATAGCGTTGCACCACGTATTCCCGGGATTTGTCTGCTCTTTAGGCTGTGAGTCACCATAACATCAATGTCTACCTGCGAGATGGGGTGAGGGATAGAATTGTTCTGTGAGGCAGGAGGAGGAGGCTTCCTTGGGGCTGCATCATCTGAATGATAAGAGTTGACCTCATGGTTAGCCGAATGTTGCACGGTTTCCATGCAATCAATCTTCTCCACATTGCTTGCACCATCTATTCGAAACTTTCCATGCGTTCTTCTTGGGAGTCACTAGGTTCATTTACATCCATGACGCTAACCGTTTCTTCAAGTAGGTCAGCTTTAGGTGTGGTTGAAGGCTTCCGAGGTTGGCGAGTCACATGCGACAAATTGGTTAGCAGGGGGTTAGCATACCTCGATTGGACTTGACTCTTATATGTCGACCGTGTGAGGACCGGTTCTCGACGATCTTGGGACCGTGGCTGCTGGGTAACTGGGTCGTCTTCTATGATGCTGATCATGGTGCAGGATTCTAGAACCTCTTCTTCAGTCTCTGTGACTTGAAGAGGGTAGAAAGGATTTTCAAGAAGGAGACACTTGGAACTGGGTGCCCCGACTTTTTTGGTCGGCTCCTTAGTCAGGATCTGTAGCCCTCTGTCTTTCTCGAGCTTGAGATTGCGATAGACCTCTTTCCAAAACTGAGACTGGGATCGAGGCTGACCCTCCTTTTTAGAGTTTGAGAGGGCTGTGTCCATAAAATAGGGCAGCGAATGTGGACCTTGGAAAGGGGCCAACTTGTGCTACTGCCTTGGAAGTTGTAGAACTTCATCAATCATCAGGTCTTTGTCCTAAACTCCTTTGTGGGCTCCAGAGGCATAGCGGACCTGATAAGGCTAATTGAGAATAGTGCTCTTAGGGAAAACCTTCAAGTACCAGGTCTTGAGGCATCCGTTAGGAGGAGAAAGAGTGGAAGAAGAGGAGGCCAGCTCTCGGCGTTGTCTGGATCGGAAGCAAGCGGTGGCCTAAGAAGGTGGAACGTGTACCCCACTTGAAATAGAATTTCGGGTGCCTTGGGGGTCAGCCCAGGCCCAAACAGGCGATCTGGCCATGGGAGGTCGAGAACTACGAGTAGGTGTCTGTAAGGAAACAGGTGAAGGCCTACCCCTTACACGGTGGGCAAGTGTGTGTTGAGTGGGAGGATGAGGGGATTGCCTTCCATGTGCTCGAGATGGCGTGGCAATGGCGTTGCCTCGAGCAGTGAGATGCACATGGATGCGCACAGGTTTCGGCCCAAGGAGGCCTGATCCTGAACGCTTACTCGAGGTAGCATAAGGGATGCCCCGAGATGTGACTTAAGTGGGTGACCCACGAGTCTTAGGGTGTGTGCAAGAGGTGGAGGCCCCAAAGTCTTCTCCTCAATGGGTTGACCCTCTAAACATAGAGACCCGAGGCGGTGCAGGAATACAGGGGGTGGCATTATGACGACCCACATGAGCAACGGTAATTTCTTTACCTTTTGCAATAAGGGACTGGACAGCCTTTCAGCCTACCTCGGCAATACGACCGACAAGTGACTTGCCAGTGACAGGGTGCATGCTGTGACTGGCAGCAGATGTCTTACCGATGCAGGGTGCCCTAGTGGGAGTTCCACCAAGGCAAGGAGATGGGGAGTTAGGGACCTTGAAGTCCCTCCTCACGCTTATCTAGGTTAAGACCTGGGAGCTAAACACTGTGTCTTTGCTCAAAAGAAAAGTTAGGAACAAAGTTCGAGGAACTTGTTCCCGGGGGAAGCTTACGAATGCGGGGATGAGAAATCTCCAATCCGGATAAAGGGTTTAAGGAACCCAGAAACCATGTGAGTGTGTAAAAACAAAAAAACAAAGGAGAAACTAGGCAAACAAGTACGATTCGAAGTAGGGGTAGTAAGTCCCTGGTGGAGTCCCCAAGCTGAGTAGGTGCCTCGATCTCGCCCTCCGGATCTAAATGACTTGACGACACGTGTCTCGGGTTTTAGGGAAATCCAAGACTTAAGATCGCTCTCTCGGGAACCTTATGTAAGAACAAGGGCAGGTATACCAATCTATGAGAGAGGAATTTAAGGTGGGTTCGAGACTTACTTGGGCTAGCTTGCGTGGGTGCCCTCTTAGATCACAAAAAAAGTCCCTCCAGTCCTACAACTGGTTCGAAATCGCCTCCCTTGGCCTGTACTGTCCTGTTTCTGCAATCACACACATATGGTTAATGTTACAAGACAAGTGGGCCAAAGGACCCACCTTGTCTTTGGGTGAATGTATACAGGCGTGCACATTCAAAGGAGAAAATAGAAGAAATGATGAGATGAGGGTTAGGAGATGGAAGAAAAGAGAAGAAAAGAGAGGAAAGAGACATTTGACCGGGTGACTAACCTAGGATAGTTGTTAAATCGGCATGACGATTGACCTGACGTGGTAGCAAGATGGGCACTGTAACATTGACCGGCGCAGCAGCAATAATACTTGACGACAGAACACTAATACCAACCAACCTGGCACAACGGCGAGTCTGGCGTGGCAGCAAGACAGGCACGGTAACTTAGACCGGTATAGCAGCAGTAATGCTCGACAACGAGACTACCGTGACAGTGAATTGTCCCTTAGTTAAATGAGAGAAGAAAAAGAAAGAAGAGAAAGAAGAAAAGCAGAGAGAGAAAGAGAGAGAAGGAGAAGAGAAGAGAAGAGAAGGAGAATAGAAGAGAGAAGAAGAAGAGATACGAGAGAATAAAGAAGAGAACGAAGAAGGATAGATAGAAGAAGAGAAGAGGAAAAGAAGAAGAGAAGAGATGAGAGAAGAGAGAGAAAGGAAAGAGAAGGAAGAGAGAGAAAGAAAAGAGAAGAGAGAATGGAGAGAGAAAGAAGAGAAAAGGGAGAGACAGAAGTGAGAGAAGAGGGAGAAAAATAAGAGGGAGGCAAGCACGAACAACGATGGACTTCTGTCGTCCATGACAGAGGAAATAAGAGAAAGAAAGAACATGGACAGTGATGGTTATTACCATCCATGATAGAGGAGAGAGGAGAGAGGAGAGAGGAAGAACATGGACGACGATGATCATTGTCGTCCATGATAAAGGAGAGAGGCAAAGACAAGAAAGGGAAAGACACACACGGTGCTAGGCATCGTTTTTCATGTCGTTAGGGAGTCAGACATGACCCGACCCACCACTTAAGTTAAGGCCCGACTCGATGTCCTTACCCAAGAATAAGGAGAAAAGTATCATGTGCGGCAATGGGCATCGTTGTGCACAACATGGGAAAAGGAAAACTTGGACAGAGGCTCGGCTCGTCACTCGGGTTAAGGCCCGACTAGCTATGAATGTCTTTAGAGGATAAAAGAATAATGAGAATGTCATGCCAACAATGAGCATCGTCGTGCATGACTGGAGAGAAGAGAAAAAAAGGAAATAACAGAGTGAGAGAAAGAAAGACAAAGATGATTAGGGAAGTGAAAGAGGAAAGGAAAGTAGAGAGAGAAGAAAGGCGAGCAGTGAGAGAAGAAAAGAAAGAAGAGAGAGTAAAGGAAAGTGAGGAGAGAGATTGGGGGAGAGTCAGAGGAGAAAGAAGGAAAGAGAAAGAAAGAGATTAGGAAAGAGAGAAGAAAAATAAGGAAAGACGAGAGGAGGAAAATACACACGGCGTTGCCACTACTGTGTGTTAGAGAGAGAAGAAAATAAGGAGAGAGATTCATGCACTGCATTGCCATCATCGTGTATGTTTAGACAGAGAGGAAGATAGAGCCGAGAGAGAATGAAGAAGAAAGGAGAAGAGAAAGAGAGGGAGAACAGGAAAAGAAAGAAAGCAGAGAGAAAAGAGGAAAGATGAAGAAAGAGAAAGGGAGAAAGACATGCACGATAGAGATGAGAGAGATAAAGAGAAGAAGAAAAAGAAAGAAAAAGGAGAGAGAAAATAGGATTGATACGAAAGGATGAGAGAGAAAGAAATAGACATGAGAGGAGGAGAGCAAAAGAGATATACATGAGAGGAGAGAGAAAGAGATAGACGAGAGGAGAGAGAAAATTATCTTACTAAAAAGTACTGATCATTTTCTTCTCTCTTCTCTCTCTCTCTAAAATGCACCCATGAACTCAAAGAAGAATTTGAAATTTTATTCATCGATGTAGAGAATGATGGGGGATCCTTTTACAATTAGGTTCAGCATGTATTTATAGAATTGGGCCCAAACATGGGTGGATGTCAAAAGACTATCCTAATTGATGATAATTATATTTATTTTAAATTAAAATAAATTCTAAAAATGGGAACAAAATGACTACTTTGCCCCTGGCTAACAATACATGGAATTCCAAAACAACCCCTGCTGCTGCCCTAGAACGTGCGTGATCTTCCATGGATGATCCAGGGTTCCTCTGGCGCCCATTTGTCAATAAGATGATTTTTTTCTTGTCGGGCTTGGCATGGCGATCGATTTGATACCCATTTCGAGTCACGGATAACGTTTTTAAACCACGATCATGATACTCAAAATTTGGATGAATCTTGAAAACTTCATATCGATAGTGTGCTTTTTTCTTGATGTTTTTCTGTGATTTCTTCATTGGATCACACTAAGCATTCCGTCATGATCGTGTGGAAACAAACGCAGCTCGATTTCGTGCCCGAACGAAGATTTTGCAGTCTAAGGTTTTTCGCCGGAATCTAAATTTTGACAGCCGAAATCTGAATTTCGGCAGTTGAAATTTACAATAGCTTTGTCACCTTCATGTATGAATCCGACCGTTCACCATGTACGGGGATAGGACCAATGGTATCCCTAGACCTTACGCACGTGATGGAACTGGTCTCCCATCGATCCTATGTGCGAGCGTCGTGATTTGTCTGCTCGAGAGAGGCGTGTCACTGCTGATTTTCTTACAGCTTTCTTCATAAATTGGCAACTTCTCTCTAACTTTTCATCCTGCTCGGGGTCATCACGAGGCGTACCGCATAACAAAACGCTCGTCTTGACAAGACGAACATGCGTACAAAATTTGAACACGATCTGACTCGAGACGGGTTAGATATGGCCCCCGAAATTCACTGTATGATACTGTGAAAACAGTCACCATTAATGGTGATTTGTTGCAGGGAGGGCGCATGGGAATAGTGTGCGGCCTACCCCTTTTCGATATTTTAGCCCTAACTTTGTCTTGGAGTGCTGATTAAGCCGAAACTTAACCCTTAGGAATTTTCGACCATGCCGAATCCAATGGCGTTGGTCCCACATTTTTTAGTTACGAAGTCCGTTTTAGGGTGCTAGAGACTAATTTTTCTGAAATTATTTCTTTGTATGCACTGCTTTAGACATATCGGATTACGACAAAACTTGGCATGTGGCCTTTTGAAGTGCTTAGGAAGATTCTAACCCATTCTGGGACAATTCTTAGACTGTCGAGAATTCCACTGTAATTCAGGCTTTATTGACCGGCTTCCTCTTTATTCCGCATCAGGGACCAAGGTGTTGAAAAATGTGTTCAAGCAACGTCCATGGGCAAGACGGTAATGGTGTATTCGCTATCAAGAAGAAAAAATTATAGAGTTGGCGTTATATAGAGTTATCTCATATAATCTCAAGGAATGCTCAAACAAAGAATTTCCTGCCATAAAACCACCTACAGTCGATCCCTTTCTTCTATTTACTACAGCCGTGAAGAAATGCCAACAAAATGGCTCCAGATGAGCCCCGATGGTGGCGCTAGGGTTTCACTGTGAAAACCCCCAAAATTTTCTGACTCGAAAACTCACTACTCAAAACTCTCTGGTTTTCCCCTTTTTATATATCTCTTCAACTCACGCCCGTGCACCTTTTTCTCTCGTGCGCTCGCACACCTTTTCTCTCACACACGCTTCTTCTTTTCCTTCACGCCCGTGGGTTTCCATTTTTCACTCACTCACCCACGCGTTTGTCTTTCTCTCTCTAATACCCCTTTTAGGAGACTTCACCTAAAAGGTGTATTTTGTTGACGAGAATGCCCTTTATCAAAAGGGTGAATACCATGGGGCTGGTGATTAGCATCACGCCCCAACAACCCTTACCGCTCCTGAGCCTCATCAGAAAACATTGTCCAGCGAGGTTGTGACCGGAGGCAAGGCTCTAACACAACATACAAAGAAAAGAGAGAACGACTAAGTGGGGGCACCAATAGTGGCACCCCCGTCGTTCCTGAGCCTCACCAGCGAGTAAAAAACTAGCGTGGTAAGAACCAAAAATAGTCTGAAAAGGTCACAAAAATTGGATCTTTTTTCCCATGTCTAGAGACCTGGATCCGAAGGGAAATAAAAAACCTCGTATTGAAATCATGGGTTTTCAAAATGTTTTTCCGGCAAGAAAGAGGTTTTCTGGCATACGAGATTTTCATAAAGCTTGCGGCCGATGTGCATACCCTCATAATCCCATCCTCCATTTCTGGCCATTTCCTTGAACTTCTAACGAAAAAGAATCCAACCCTAAAACTTTTGTAGCAAGAAAATGGCGTTGCCGAAGTATTTCTCGGCGAGGACGTTTTTCGGCAAAAAGAAAAATAGAGAACAAAATATGTATACGGTGAAGAGAGGGAAGAAAAATAGGTTATGAAGAAGCAAAAGGTAACGATGTCATTACCTTCCCCAATGACCCTGACATTAACATTCGTGAGAACATGAACTTAATTGTACCATTACAGCCACCGGTGGCGTTGTTGAATATCTCCAATGATTATAGTAGGGTTGTTGAAGTCACCACCCCCAATGTTGATCACTCTTCCTTCCGAATAACCCCAAAACTTTTCGAAGAGGTTTGAATTGGCCCCATAAACGCCACCGAACCCAAGTAATGTTGTCTAGACACTACCATAGGGCTCAAGGCCAATGGTGACAGCATCAGGCAAGTTTTAAAAAATGACAAAAATCCCCTTTGTTTTCAAAGACACTATCAACAATGTTGATGCTATTACCGGCCTCACTACTTTGAATCCTACCCCAAGCCGTACCTGACTTCCCCAAAAAACTCCCAAGGGCCGAAAAACCCAGGATTTGAGCAAGGGGCACTAACCCCCCGAAGGTATAAGTTCTTCCTTACACAGTATAACTAAATTTTGACTACCCCAATGGGACCCCCTACAGTACCTACTCGGGGCAACATGTCATGATCACTACTTTAGTAGATAACACGTCCATCACTGCATGATGAAAAACTATTCAATTGGCTCCATGGTTACACTATTGTAGAGTATTTTTTACGTGCGTATTTCCCCATACGAATAAAAGAGGAGAAATTTGCAACCCAAGCCCATAGGTACCAAAAATGCCTATGGATTACGAAAGCCCGTGCAGAAATAAGCCTGATTTTGAAGAGCTATCGAAATAGTGTTATTTCAGCCCCAAAAGACATGTCAAAGTGACCTTTAATGTCTCAAGGTCCGTTCCAAAGTTTTGTCCCAACCAGACAAAAGCACGAGGGATCAGGACAAGGGTTCGGTTTGGACTGCAACTCTCCAACATGCATGAGCTACCTCATAACTAGAGCCCTATCATAATGATCTCTAATGATCATCAAACCATCACAGATGGATTCGAAAGGCCGTGAAAAGCTTAACATCCAAATTTCAGGTCAATTGGACCTTTCTCAGTCTGACATTCCTAAAATAGGCGAGCCTTTTACTACTCATGTGCAACCATCAAGAACCAATTTCCATTTATAGTAACTTCATTTTTAAAAGATAGGGAATTCTTGCGAGGCTTGTATCTCAACTACCCCAGTGCGGATCGAGATCAAATTTTAGTATGTTGTTCCCCTCATCGAGAGGAAGATTTTGACATATGGCACACCTCGAGCCGACCACTGAGACGGGAGAAATTATAAAGAGAAGATTGCATAGAAACCAAATTTTACAAAATTTTGTGGGCATGACCTCCCCTCGCTCCAATGGACAAATATCAAAGGCTCGAAGTTGAATGACCCTAAAATAGTACAATTGTGACCATCAATCAAAGGGATTCATTTTGAGGCTAGATATGCGCATGATGAAAACCGAGAATGTACCGGATCGAAGGACACACCAAACGGATAATTTTCAAGTCATCGGAAAGCCATTTTCTAGTGACTTCCAAAAATCATAAAATGATCAATTGGAGTCCAAATTATGTCTTTTTTGTTGCAAAATGACCACAAAGACTTTCTCTTCGACTGTCTATAAAAAAGAAGACCAATAACCAATGATTTGAGCTAGATCTAGCATTAAAAAAAATTGAACTTTGCATGTTTAGCTGGAATTTCAAAACTTCAAAGAACATGATCAATCCTTCATAACATCATGCAAAATATATATAATATCGTTCCTCTCAGGTAGATCTATGTTTTCATGACAATAGATCGTCTGGAAGGCTATTAGAAAGCTCGAAACAAGGCTTCGAACCATATGGAAGGGATGAGTCCCTTTTGGAGGGACTATTTTGCTATTTTCATTGTTTTTTTTTTAGGCATAAATTTGGTCATTTTTTACCAATTTGGGATTCATTTTTTATTCACTTCATTTTTGGTTTAAGCAATTTAATTTGTAAAAAGTTAGTGAGAAATGAGTTGAAAGTAGGCTTAACTTAGGAGAGAGAATACTTTTTTTTAAAACTTTACTGAAGATCTTTTAGCCTTGAGTGAGGAGAAAAAAACTTTACATCTACCCCTCTCTACCATACTCCTTAGGTGGACCATACCCCCATCATACCCCCGCACACCCTACTTCCAAACTCCATACATCCATACTCCCCACTTCCAAACTCACCACTTCCATACACCTTACTCCCTTACACCCCACTGTTAGTGTGTATTTTTTATGCACTAATTCCCTAATGCAAATAATATAGGAGGCGGTTGTGACTCAGGCCTGAAGGTGCTAGTCACGCCTATGGACTACGAAAACCCCGCACGAATAAGCTTATTTTGAAGAGCCATTATCGGGATGTAATCTCGGCCCCAAATCAAGGATATGAGTCTCTTATAATGATCCAAGGAGGCCCTACAAGTGTCATCCAATTCGGGCACGAATAGAGAAAACATATACAAAATTAGTTTTCGACCCAAGCTACTTGCATGACACCATAGCTAGAACTCTACTCTAGAAACCTTTAGTGACCATAGGACCACAGCCAATGGATTCAAAAGGTCTCTGCCAAATTTTAGCTTAAACGGACCTTTCTAAGTCCTACTTTTCACAAGTTGCAAGATTTTTACTATTCACTTGAACTCTTTTGAACTAGTTTCTATTTATAGTAACTATGTTTGTCAAAAATGGGGCAACTGTGAAGCTTTGTTCTCTCTCGTCTTGAAGCAAATCGAATCCAATTCAAGTATGTTATTTCTCTCACCAAAATCTACAATTTGACTGGTGGCATGCATCATGGGGATTCTCAAATAAGGAGAAATCTTTGAGAGAAGTCCGCTCCGGCAGCCGTATCACAAGATTTCGGATTCCTACAACCCCAAGACCGAGTTCGTTACGATCTTCACTCAAAGGGCTTCATTTTGAGTACTTATTTACTAGAAATGGAGGCCTGGAAGGCGTCCTATTGAGGCTCAAAAGAAGACACATTTTCTGGTTGTCAGAATCTCATTTTTTGACAGCCTCCAAAAATAGGAAAGTTATCAGATAGACTCCAAATCAAGGGGTTTTCGTTGCAAAATAATTACAACTACTTCCCCTTCAATTTGTGATAAGAAACATGACCAAAAACTCTACAAAACAGACAAGATTGGAGATCAAAGAATGCAAGTTTACGGATTTGGCCGAATTTTGGGATCATCATTTAAATTCGATTCAAGCCACAAAAATGCATATCAAATCTTTCATCTCGAGAAGACCAACATTTCTACGATGTTGATCATCCGAAATGTCACCGTAAAGTGCCAAAAATGAGCCCGAACCACAAGGAAGGCAAGATGCCCCTTTTTAGGGATGGTCTTGTCATTTCCAAAAAAGTATGGAGGGGCAAAATGGTCATTTTGTTCAAAAAACGAAAATAACTTTTTAATTTATTTTAATTTATTTTTTATCAATTAAGCATAGTGTTGAGCATCCACCATTATTTGGGATGATTCAAATATAAATTTTTTTCCTTCATTTGTAACCCTAAGTTGAAAATGAGGTGCAATAGCTTGAAGCGTCGGTTAAGTTGAGATCATGTGTGTGCCTTCATTTTCACTTCAAGAGAGAAGACAGGGAATACTTTCATATTGAGAGGAATACCCTTTGGACCATCAATCCCTAACCATTGATTGTACTACCTATTCTACTCCATACGCTTCACACCCTACACCACACCTACCCTTACTCCCTACATCACACCTACCCATACTCCCTACATCACAACTTTTCAGGCACCCTAGTCCACTCATACTTAACCAATTAGTCATATATCCTAGCTTACCCATCTTTAATACATTAACCATACACCTTAGTTCACCTAGGTTCATCTTCAACATATGCTCCAAACCTCTACCTAGCCGTTGTCCAAGCCTTTTGTGTACTTACTAAGTTCCTGATCACTTTTTCTCTCTTCATCTCTTCTTCTTTCTTCTTTATTCTAGTTCTTCTTTCTTCTTCTTCTTCTTGTCTCCTAATCTCTTCGTATTGTTCTTTCTTCTTTCTTCTTCTTCCATCTCTCTCTCACTCACTCACTCTCTCTCTCTCCTGTGAGAGCCAGGCTGTTGGGCCTCCTAGGTCCCTCTCTTTCTCTCTTTTCCTCTCTATCTCTCACCCCTCACTTGAGAGCTAGGCAGCCGGGCCACCCAGATCCCTTCCCCCTCTCTTTTTCTCTCTCTCTGCCTCAACCCCGAGAGCCCGGAGGCTAAGCTCTCATCTCTCTCTATCTCTCTCTCTCTCTTTCTCTCTTTTCTTCTGTCTCTCCCTCTCATTGGTGAGTCGGGTGGCTGGGCTGCCCAATTCCCTCTCTCCCTCTCTTTTTCTCTCTCTTACGCCTCCTCTCTCCCTTTCTTTGAGCTAGGTGGCTAGCCTGCCTAGTTCCCTCTCTCCCCCTCTTTCTCGCTATCTCTATCTCTCTCTCTCTCTCTCTCTCTCTCTCTCTGTCG
>NW_006494789.1:9852786-9884551 GCF_000471905.2 Amborella trichopoda
CTCGCTATCTCTATCTCTCTCTCTCTCTCTCTCTCTCTCTTTGAGCCAGGAGGCCAGGCCGCATAACTCTCTATTTATCTCTCTTTCCCTCTCCTTCCTTCTCTTCCTCTCTCTCTCACTCTCTTCTATTCTCTTTCTTTTATCTTTTTATCTCTTTATCCCTCACCTTCTTTCCCTCTCACTCTTTTTCTCACCTCCCTCTCTTATTTCTTTTACTTTCTCATCATTCTTTCTCTTCTATTTAAAATATCCACTCTCTTGAGGAGGACCGTTCACTAGGCCGACCTTGGGGCTTTCTAGAGCCCTAGAAATTTTCTTAAGAGAGGCAACACCGGAAGGCCACAGGATCATAGAATGCCTCTCTTCTCTCCCTTTTTTTTTTTCTTCCCTACTTCTACCCCTCCTTCGCATATACTCTTTAAGAAGGACCATACACTAGGCCGACCTTGGAGCTTTATAGTGCCCAAGAAGTTTTGCACCTTTTCGTTGTGCCTCTGAGGTATTAAGTTTAGGCTTAATACCTTTTTTGAGTTAACCAGTAAAGCGTCCTAGGGGAAGTGATGTCAGAAGGGTGCAGACTTGAGGAGTGGTTCTCTTCCTTCTCTCTCTCGTCTTCTCACTCTTCAACTTTTCCTCTTACCTACCCCCATTTACCCCACCTAAGACCTAAGCTTAGCCTACCTAAACCCATTACCCAAACCACCATCGAATAGGATGAGCCAATGGTTATCAACCCCAAATTTCATATTAAAGGAGCGCAAGAAGCAAGTATGGTGTGATAGCATAAAGGGAGCAAGTCTTAAACCATGCTGATAAAGCTGGGGGGCTTTTGAATTGATCTACGAGGGCTAGCCCAGTCCGAGTGTGTCCACGAACCCAACTGCGTGAGGTAGGCGCCTAACTCTCTCTCACCACCAAAATCTCTCTCCCTGTTAGTACCTATCCGCACTTGCACGCACGCACACACAAGCAGGGGAGTGCAGTTTTTCAAGAGAGTGATCTCGGGTCGGACCCATACTGTGTCCCCGGCCGAGGGACACGATCGAGGCCCAACCACCAACTTCCATACGCAATACACCCTACTTTATAAACTCCATACTACTTACACCCTACCCCAATCCCTACACCACATCAACTTATACTTCCCTCAAGTCATCGGTCTCCTAAGCCGCCTGTCTCCTCATCTAAGTACCTTCTACCTCTCTTTCTCTTCTCTCATCTCTCTATATTCTTCGCTTCTCGCTCTTTCTCTCTCTTCTTCTCTTCTCTCTTTCTCTTACCTCTCTAACGGCCAGGCCATCAGTCTCCTTCTCTCTCTTTCTCTCAATCCTATGACAACAGTGGCTAGGTTGTCGTTCTCCCTTTCTCTCTCTTTCTATCTCCCTCTCGCTCTCGCTTCTCTTCTCTTCTCTTCTCTGTCTTCCTTCCCTTTCCCCCCTTCTCACCCTCTTTCATTTCTCTCACCTCTAAGGAGGCTTGTGCTCTTACTCAAGACTCACCTCCGCGGTACTTTCTTCTTGCTCTCTTCTTCTCTCTTTTTTCTCTTTCTCTCTTCTCCTCTTTCATTTCTCCCATCTCTAAGGCGAATTGTTCTCTTGGGTAGAGCGTCAAGGTAAGCCCAGTATATTGCCCAAGACTTACCTCCAGGGTACTTTCTTCATACTCTCTTCTTCTCTTGCTTCTTTTTCTCTACTATCCACTCTCATTTCTCCTTTTTAATCCATCCCTTTATCTAGCCACGATTGTCTAAGGAGGTTGTGCTCTTCGATAGATTGTCAGGGTAAGACCCGGCATATCACCCAAGACTCATCTTCAAGGTATCTAAGTGACGAATTGAGAGTCTTTGACCCGAACCATACGAGTGCATACAAGCTAAGTAAGCGACGTCATGAAGGAGTTGGTCTCAAACCGTGCTAAAAGGCCATGGGGTTTTCTGCTGGTGCCTTAGGATACTGAGATCTAAGAGGGCACATACGCCCGGGTGCATCTGATCCCAAGCACGAGGTAAGCCTTAACTCGATTCTTTCCTTTTTGGTTCAAGCCTCGCACATGCATATGAACCCTACGTAGGGCACGACACGCTTTTCTTCTCTCTTTTTAAAGCACTGCGGTTTTAAGAAAGGGTCTCATTGTCATGAGGCACAGGACCAGGGCCGACCAACTAGAAACTCCACTACGGTTGCGCCACCCCAAGGTTGGGTCTTTTTGTTCACAAATGCACCTCGTTTCCACAGCGCAAACAATGGTTCCAGAGTTTCAACACTCCTACTTCTAGGTTGGAGACATCATGATCCCCACACCCTGATTGACATCCGCATCTTCTACGCGAATTTGTCAAGGAAAGTTGTGCATTCTGATGAGTAATAACCTCTTATCTGATGGTACAGACACCAACAATCTTCAATCCCCTTAGCCAGGTGACGGGGTTGCCTTGCCTGCTTCAGTGTGATTATGCCTTCCTGAAGCATTATAAGGAAGAAGGCATAGAGGATACCAGGCATTTCATCTTTCGCTTTGATGGTTACGGCATGGGAGGCCTCGGCTGCCTCAAAGGCCTTTTTCAAATCTTCGAGCTTTATCTTACCCTTTTTAATCAGGGCCGCGATAATACCCTTCAGCGTGTAACAATCATTTGTGGGATGATTGATCCTTTTATGGTAGGCACAATAATTCGCCTGAGTGTCAAGGCCAGGTTGCTCAAGGAACTTGGTTTTTGAAAGCTGGATCATATTTTGTTCCAATAATAACCGGAATAACGCAGGGACCCATTCCTTCTCGAAGGGATAAACCTTGTTCTTATGCCTGGTGAAATAATCACCCCGAAAAAGGTTAACTGATGGGGGTACCCGATTGTATGACTGTTGTTGCTTGTTAGCCTGGGATGTTACCTTTGACGTGCTTACCCCTTTAGAGAGATTCAAAGTTTGGAAGGGAGCCTTCTTTGAATCAATGACCATGACGGCTGCACTGATGACCCCTTTCTGAGAGCTACCATTACCCCAATTGTTTGCTGAACTTGTAGATAGTTGTCGTGTCCCACCATGGTGGTGTGATAAACTTTCTATGAGAACTGATTTAGAGATCAACTCTGCTATGGAGGTCGGATTTGAGGGCTCGACATGTAGAGTTATTTGGGGTCACATGTTCGCCCGCAAGTTTGGACTACTTCCTTCTCAAGAATAGGATTAGGGTGGCCAGAAGCCAAGTTTTTCCATCTTAATATGAACTGATCCTTGGGCTCATTAGGGTCTTGAGTCAAGGTGAGAAGTTTGATGGTTTGAACCTCTCTCTCGACCTCATAAAAGCATTGATAGAACTCCATCTCCTCCCATGTATGCATCGAGTTTGGAGGAAGTCGGGCATACCATTGGAATGTTGAGCCATCAAGGGTCTCAACGAACTGTGGAAGAAGAAGTCCTTCGTCAGCCGCTGTTTCCCAACATGCTACCTGAAAGTGAGCAATATGCTGGTTCGGGGACGTTGTCCCACTAAATAGAGGAAACTTCCCTTTCTTATAATCTTAGGGAAACAGGACCTGATCAATATACGAGGGGTATGGCCTTTGATAAGGCGTCGCACCATGTATCCCCAAAATTTGTTTATTCTTTAAGCTATGGGTGACCATAGCATCAATATCTGATTGAGAGACTGGATGAGGGATAAAATTGTCTTGTCAGGTAGACGGAGGGGGCTGCCATGGAGGTGCACCATCAGAGTGATGGGAATTGACCTCATGGTTAGCCGACTGGTGTGCGGCGTCGATACGATCAATCTTTTCCACCATCGCGTGCTCCATTTCCTCAAACTTATTCATGCACTCCTCCTGCGTATCACTGGGCTCGCTTACGACCACTACGATGATCACTTCTCAAGGGAGGTCATTGTTAGGAGCAACTTAGGGCTTGCGAGCTTAACGGGTCATACATGGAAGGTCAGTCAGTAGGGGGCCAGCATGCCCTGACTAAACTCGGCTCTTGTACGCTAATCGTGTTTGGACCAGTTCTCGACGGTCGTGGGACCACAACTGTTAAGTGGCTGGGTCTTTTCTTACAACAGTCACCACAGCACAAGACTCATGGAGCTCTTCTTCAGGCTTCATCGTCTGAAGGGGTAGAAGGGATTTAGGTGAAGAGGGTCGTCAGAATTGGTTGTTTTGATAGCCTTGGTCATCTCCCTAATCAAAATTTGCAGACCTCTATCACGTTTAGCCTTGAGGTGTTGATGGACCTTGAGCCAAAATTGCGACTAAGTCGTGGCTGGTCAGCTCTTCTTGCACATGAGAGAGCTATCTCCATCAGGTGTGGCAATCGATGAGGGTCAGGAACTGGGGTCATCTTGGGCTGGGGAGGATGAAGGACTCGATCTTCCATCAAGTCCATGCCCTGAGCTCTCTTGTGGGCTCTAGAGACACGACCAAAGTGACGTGACTAGTTCAGGATGGTACTCTTGGGAAAAATCATCGAGTACTAAGGTTGAAGGTATTGGCTCGATGAAGGAGGAGCAAGCAGAAGCAGGGTTGCTCCATGAGGAGGAATGAGTCGAGGGTGTGGGGACGTCTAAGATGGTGATGCGTGTGCACCCCTTTAAGAAGGATTACGGGGGACCTCGGGGTCTGCCCGGGCTCGCACAAGTGATTTGACCTTAGGAGGTCGAGAACTACGAGCAAGTATCTATAACAGAACATGTGTAGGTTTGCCCCTTACAGGGTGCGCTTGTGTGTTTAGAGTAGGCAAATGAGGAGGTCGTCTCCCTCGTACTCTGGTTGGTGTAATAACGGCGTTGCCCCAAGCAGTGAGATGCATATGAGTGGCGTGTGTAGGACCTGGCCTTAGAAGGTTCGATCTTGGACACGGTCTCGAGGTAACAGAAGAGTTGCCCTGAGGTGTGGCTCGAGAGGGTGACCCACGAGCCTTGTGGCATGTGTGAGGGGTTGAGACTGTGGGGTTTCTTCCTCGAAGCATTGAGCCTCTAGGGATAGAGACCAGTGGTGCAGAAATATGGGGGTTAGCTTTATGGCGACCCTCAAAAGCAACTACGAATTACTTAGCTGTTGCAGAAAGGAACTGGGCAGCTTTTCGACGTACCTCAGGAACACAACCTGTAAGTACTTGCCAGTGGCTAGGTGCATGATGTGTGGGGCAACAAAAGTACAACCAATGTAGGATGCCTTTGTGGAGTTTCCACCAGAGCGAGGAGATAGGGAGTGAGGGACCTTTAAGTCCCACCTCACACCAGTCCGAGTTAAGACCTGAGAGCTAGACAAGGGGTGGTTGCTCAAGAAGATGGTCGGAAACAAGGTCAAAGGAACTTGTACCCTATGGACACTGTCGAATATGGGGATAAGAAAATCTCCGATTCGGATAAATGGGCTACAGAACCCAACAGCCATAATGAAATGTGGAAAGATATTGAAAGCAGATAAAATAGAAACTAGCCAAACAAGAATGATCCGACTAAGGGGTAGTAAGTCCCCGGAGTAGTCGCCAAGCTGGTTAGGTGCCTCGATATCGCCCTCGGATCTGGATGATCGAGTGACATGTGTCTCGGGTTTCAGGGAAAGACACAGGATGTTTTTGAGATCACTCTCTCGAGAACCTCGTTCGAGAATGGGGGCAGGTGTTACCAACCTATGAGAGAGGAACTTAAAGTGGGTTCGGGACGTACTCGGGCTGGCTCGCATGGGTGCCCTCTTAGATCACGAAAAAAGCCCCCCAGTATATGGAAAAGGTTATAAGACAGGTGGGTCAGACCACCCTTTACCTCTTTGATGAACGTACATAAGCATTAACATTCAAAAAGTAGAAGAAAAGAAAGATGGGGGAGAGAAGGGATCGACTAAGCAAGAGGATCAAAGTGATGAATATGCTGGTGAATAATTGGCCTGAAGTGGTAGCAAAATGGGCTCAGTAAGTAAGACCGGCTCACAGGATCACTACTAGATGTCCTTACCAATACCAACTAGCTAGGCACGATGGTCAGTCTTTCGTGGCAATAAAGCGGTCCAAGTAATCCTGACACAACAATATTACGGCTAGACGACAGGACTACCATGAGAGGCTGACCTCAATCCCTCTTAGTTGAACGAAAGAGTAACAGAGTGATGGTTATGAGGAAAGAATGAAGTATGAGAAGAAGGGAACAAATATAAGGAGGGAGAAGAGATGAGAGGATAAAAGAGAGAGAGGGAAAGAAGATGCAGTCGGTGCTAGGCAATGCTGACTGTGTTAGAAAAAGAGGGAGAAAAAGCAGTCAGTGCTACGCTTCACCGACTTTGTTAGAAGAGAAGAGAGAGAAAAAGCAGTCGATATTAGGCTTCACCGACTCTGTCAGAAGAGAAGAGAGGAAGAGGACCAACCGATGCTAGGCTTGCTCCAGTAGTGATGGGAGAGAAGCAACGGAGAGACATCAAGTCGGCGTTAGGCTTCACCAATTGCAACAGAGGAGAGAAGAAAAAATCCAATTAGCGCTAGGCTTTACCGACTGTGACAGAAGAGAGGAGAGAGGAATCTAACCGGTGCTAGGCTGTGAGGGAAGAGAAGAGAAAGAAATCCAACCAACGCTAGGCTTCACCAATTACATTAGAAGAGAAGAGAGAAAATCCAACCAGCACTAGGCTCTGTAGATTGCATTAGAAGAGAAGAGAGAAAAATCCAACTAGCGCTAGGCTTCACCGATTGCATTAGAAGAGAAGAGAGAAAAATCCAACTAGCGCTAGGCTTCACCAATTGCATTAGAATAGAAGAGAGAAAAATTCAATCGGCACTAGGCTTTGTCGATTTCATTAGAAGAAGAAAATTCCAACCATTGCTAGGCTTCATCAATTGCATTAGAAGAGAACAGAGTGAAATTCACCCGACGTTGGGAATGAAGGAAGAGGAGAGAGAACCCCACCCAGTGCTGAGAATGAAAAAAGAAGAGAGAGAAAACCCCACCCGATGTAGAGAATTAAAGAAGAGGAGAGAGAAAATCTCACCCGACACTACGAATGAAAGAAGAAGAGAGAGAAAAGGGATAGAGATGAGAAGAAGAAAAATAGAGATAGAGATGAGAGTAGGGAGAAGAGAGATAAAGTTGAAGAGGGAGAGAGAAAGAGATAGAGATGAGAAGAGAAAAAGAGATAGAGATGAAGAGAGAGAAAGAGATAGAGATGAGAAAGAGGGGAGGAGAGAGAAAGAGGGAAAGAGAGAGAAAGAGGGGAGGAGAGAGAAAGTTACTTACCCAAAGGGTATCGACCATTTTCTTCTCTCTCCTCTCTCTCTCTCTCAATGATGTACGCACAAGCACAAGCAAGAATGGAAATTTCTATTGATTGATCAAAGAATTAACCGAGCCTCGTTTATAATTTAGCTTTGCATGTTTATATAGAATTGGGTGCAAAGATGGGTGGACGCCCAAAAACTAGCTAGAATTGAAGATAATTACAATTTAATTGAATTTAAAGAAATAATAAAAATGAGTGAAAAATGTTGTTTTGCCCCTGCCGAACAATGTGTGAAATTTCAGAATAGTCCCTGTTGCTGCCCGAGAATTTGCGTGATCTTCCGTGGCTGACCCGGGGTTGTTTTGATGCTCGTTTGATTGAAAAATTATTGTTTGCTTGTTGGGCTTGCCATGGCGATCATTTTGATACCAACTTCGAGTCATGAATCATGTTTTTGAGCCATGATCATGAGACTTGAATTTTGGATGAATCATGGAAACTTCTGATCGATTGTATACTCATTTCTTAATGTTTCTTAGTGACTTCTTCATTGAATCACATTGAGCATGTCGTAATGATCACATTGCAATAAATGCAGCTCGATTTCATGTCCGGATGAAGATTTTGTCGTCTTAAGTTTTTGACCGGAATCTTAGAATCCGGTGGTCGAAATTTACAGCAGCTTTGACACGTTTGTGTGTGAAATCCAACTGTTCATCACGCGAGGTTCGGACCAAAGATAGCATCAAACTTCACGCACATAATGCAATTGGTTTCGTGCCGATCGGGTGTACGAGCATCGTGATCTGGCTGCTTGAACGAGGTGTGCTACTGCTGAATTTTCTGCAACTTCCTTCACATATCAGCAAATTTCATTTAGTTTTTTTTTGTGCTCGGGTGTTGTCACGGGGCGTACCGCATATCGAATTGTTCGTCTTGATGAGACTAACACACACCAAATTTGGGAGCCATTCGATTTGGAACGAGTGATTTATAAGCCCTAAAAATGACTGCCTGTGATTGTAAAAGGAGCCACTGGAGTGAGGCTACACGAGAATAGTGTGCGGCCTATCCCTTTATTTTACCCATAACTTTGTCCTAGAGTTCCCAATTAAGCCGAATTGACTCATAGGGGTTTTCGACCATGCTGGATAAATAGCGGTGGTCCCACAGCTGTTTGACGCACCAAAAGAATGACTCTAGTTACAGGGCTTATATCAGGGTGCTAGAAACTAATTTCACTGAAATTATTTCTTTGTGTTCACTACCTTAGACATGTCTAATCACGATGAAACTTGGCAGGTGGTCTTTTGAAGTGCTGATGAAGATCTTGACCAATTATGGTGCCATTCTGAGACTGTCAGGAATTTCCACTATTTTGTAGGCTTTATTGACCTGCTTCATACTTATTCCTAATCAAGGATCAAGGTGGTGAAAAATACGTTCAAACAGCTTGTTCCGCCGAATGTTGTGCTTCAAGAGAAGCAAGAACGACAACATTCGAAAAATTTCTTTCGATTTTTACTTTTTTTCTTCCTAGCCACAGGACCACATGAACGCCAAGGAGATTCACGTAATAGTGTAACTAGGCTACTCACACGTAGGGATGCATTGTTCGTGGGTCCGTCCGTGGAGACTTTAGGGGGAGAAGAGACTTTTTTTTTAAGGATCTTGTCGAAGTCCTCACCCTCGTGCGGACTGTTTGTGATTCTAAATCTGAGGATTTTGTATGGACCTCGTCAGTTAGAATAGGGCCCATCTAGCAATTCAGTGCCATGTTGAAGGGCATTGGTCCCATTTGGTCTGGGTTTGTTTGTTTACTTTTGTTTAGCAATGTTTGCTGCTACACCAGGTTTGCTTTTAACGTTGCGAGTACCACTATGGGTCTCGTCTACCGAGTCCAATCGGGGACGGGTTCTATTAGTCGATCCTGAAGGTCTGGTCGTGCCGGCTAGACGAGCTGACGTCTCTGACAGGTTCTCCACTTGATTTGTCAGTTTCTTTTCTTTGAAGTATTTGTTTCTAGAGTGTACTTGTGACCTCATGGGAATAATGTTCTTCCTCATGAGACTTCTCTTGCTGTCTTGGCTAGTCTTCTATCTTTCGAGTCCTTTTGCAACTGGACTCAGACTGTCGGAATCTTATCCTTGAAGATCATTTTTTTGGATTCTTGGTTTTATGTTACTAGGGATTTTCTTCTTTTTGGTGAGGGCTGAAGCTGCTTATTGAGACGAGTGCTGCATCAACCTGTTTATTGGTCTAAGCGTCCTTTATGGATTTTCACTTGACCTTGGTAAGCGGTGCCGTAGAGACGGTTTTCACCAACTTCTTTTTATTTTGGGACTTTTTTACCCATGACCTTTAGGCCATGTCCACCATTTTCATTCACTGTTACTCACGATACCATTTCAGGTTTTCATCGCGCCCATTTTTTTATTCACAGAACTCTTTTACTCATGGTTTTGTGACCATGCCTGTTCGTCATTTTACTCATAGCACTCCCTTGTTAAGTTATACACCATGCCCATTTAAGGTCATGCCTTCGAGACCTGTACGAAACAGTTTAACGTCATGCAGCTGGGACGTGCACTATGGTTTAAGGTCATACAGCTGGACCATGATGGTGATGAATGGCAATCTATGAAGGCCATGGAGTGAGCATGGTGATGGTTTTATCTCACTTTGGGTAAATGACACGAGGCTATCTATGAGATATAGATGATGTATGAATGGTGAGTGGACGATGGTGACCCACTAACTTACAACGATTATGGATGGAAGGATGGTTCGCCATTTTGTGAGTGCAGGTGAGACTCACTAGGAATGAGGTACGGTGATGAAGTGAATGGACACACTGAGGAGATAATGAAGGTGGCACGCGCACACTAACAGGTAGGTTAGGGAAGGCATGCATGAAAGTGCACGTAAAAGGCGTGTGCATGTATGTGGTGGCAAGTTTTAAAGGTCATACCTCATGGACCTATGCAAAGCAATTTATCGCCATGCGGCCAGGACGTGCACTATGGTTTAAGGTCTTATAGCTGGACCGTGGTTATGTAGTTTAAAGTCATGCAACTAGGACAGTGCACTTTAAGGTCGTGCAACTAGACCTCCGCTACAGTTTAGGGTCATATAGTATGAACCATGATACTGTGAAGTTTAGGGTCGTGCAACTAGGACTGTGCAGTTTAAGGTCGTGCAACTAGACCTTCGCTACAGTTTAGGGTCATATAGTTTGCACTAAGGCTGAGAGGTTTAGGGTCATGCAGCACGGACTATGGTTCTATAGTTTAAAGTCATACAACTAGGACCGTGGCTGAGAAATTTAGGGTCATGCAGCACCGACCGTGGTTGAGCAGTGACCGAGGCCGAGTAGTTTAGGGTCATGCAGCACGGACCAAGGCTGAGCAGTTTAGGGTCATGCTGCACGGACCGTGGTTGAGCAGTGACCGAGGCCGAGTAGTTTAGGGTCATGCAGCACGGACCAAGGCTGAGCAGTTTAGGGTCATGCTGCACGGACCATTGTGTGGGTTTCCTTGTAGGTGGAACTCCATGGGGAATAGGTCTATGGACGGTAATCCAACTCCCTGGGGATAAAATGGCTAAGACCATTCACAAACTGAGGGCTCAGATGGAAATGGTGACCTAATGAAGGATGACCAACAGAGGTGGACCTCACTAGGGCTTACGAGGTAAGCGTACTCTCTGGGGTGGGGATAAGAAAGCTTACTGTGACACAAGACCACCGAGAATTGAAGAGGTAAGAATGACCCTAACTCCACAAAGGATAATGGGTTGCAGTATAGGTGTGACTCCTACAGAGGGATGAGGGACGACTCCTGACTCCATTGGGGAGGTCATGGTTTGGGTGCAAGTCCACTAGGGATAGTGGATCACGACTTTAGCCTAGAGTAGGTGGCAATAGGCTGCTTGTGATACAGCCGGCGTCAAGTGTAGCAATCATGGTTGCTTGCAAGTATTCAACTGGCGCTGAGTTCCAAAAAACTCAACATGCGTTGGGTTGTTAAAAACTCAGCTCGTGCTATGAACGACTCGTGACATCATTAAAACACAATTGACGCTAAGTCAACCAGCGCTAAGGTCATTCGAAACTCACCGGGCGCTGATCAACCGGTGTTAAAATTGTTTGAATCTCACCCGGCGTTGGGCGACTGATGCTAGGGTTGTTTGAAATTCACCCGGCACTAGGCATGGATCGATGAGAGTTACTTTGGGCTTCAAGTCAAAGACCGACTCGGCTCATCGTCGCTTGGTTTCCCTTGGATGCGATTGGAATTCCCAATTTGTGAGGGGCATTTGAGGGTAGTGTAGTTTATATAAGGGGGAAAAATCCCATTTTCTTTAACAGTGAGGAGAGGGTGCCCGGTTTAAGTTCCGACAGGCAGTGAGACTTCAGCAAAAGTTTTACAAGGAAGGTCTTCGGTAAATAGTGGGATTCCGACAATTTTGCAAGGAAGACTTCCAGCAAGTAGACTTTGCCAAGAATTTGGCGAAGTTGCAAAGAAAGTAGCAAGGAAAGGAAAGTTCTCCGGGGATTTTTCTGGGAAACAAAATAGGTTCCGGCTGCATTTTTTTTTTTTGGTAGAAGAGGCGGGAAGTGGAACAGTTACCATTTTCTCACGTCTTGGGAGTTTTCTGGGGATTTTTAAGGAGTTTCTCGGGGTTGTCGTAACTTTTTGACACTATTAGTGATGTTGCTGAAGTTTCTGAGAACTTAAGGGAATTTTGCAGAAGTTTTTGGTGAGGTTCTGGCGACGTCCATGCCCAAAAATGTAGGCTAGAAGGCTGTGCAAGAAAAATTCTGGCGAGAGATGAATGCTCACAAGAGGTGGGCCGTCGTGGAAGGTGTACGGTTGCAGGAGGTGCACCGTCGTGGAGAAGTGTATAGCTACGAAAGACGTGGTAATGGTTGGCCTTTGTTCATGTGTTAGGTGGCATTGAGGGCTGTGGCGACAGTTTGTTAGTTGGCACAACTGAGCTCGAGGTGTTGCGTCTAGGATTCACGGCACGTGTGAGAGATCTGCTCCCAGGCGGCGCTAATCTCAAGCGAGATCAACCGACGCTGGGTATTGGCAATCTCAACCGGCACTAGTCGTTCGCACGCAACCGGTGCTGAGTGTTTGACAGACTCAACAGGCACTAATCGTTGACATGCAACCAGTGCTGGGTATTAACAAGCTCAACCAGCGTTGAGTGTTTGACAGACTCAACCGGTGCTATTGATAGACTCGGTCGGCGCTGATCCAGTGCCTTAGCAACTTTTTGAAGTGAACCGCTTAGTCCCCTTATAATGGGTGCTTCTTCTTACCAAATCCCTGATGTGAAGAGGCTTCCAAGGGAAGGAGAAATCGGCGACTGTGATTTTACAAGGGAGGTTTTATCAAGGGGTGAATGCATTTGGCTAACCCAGCCAATGTACGAACTGGAGTGGCCCCTTAGTGTCACTTTCATTACTGACCCCGTATGTTTCGAAGTACGGGAGGGCAATGACGGCAACATCAGTATTGAAGTAAGGATGAAACTTCTTCATTGTATGCATCGGAACATAGCTTCCGAGGAGAACTTGCCTACCTATGGGAAGCGGATGGTACAGGCAAAGGGGCTACTAAGGTGGTTAGTAAAAAGTCTCTAGATTCAAGGGGAGCACCAATATCTAAAGGGATACACTTCCTGGACTGTCAGTGTTCGGACAGCTACTACGACCATTGCTCCAATACAGTAAAGGTATTGTTGGAGACATGTAAACAATACTTTGCTTCTTTGTATGGGGAAGCGGAAATCTCTTTACTAGATCTTCACTTTATTGGAGGTCTCCTGATGATCAGGGTTATGTACGACGAGTTCGTGCCCCCGAACCCCGTCATCTTGGGTGGTGCTAACTTGGGGGATGAAGAGCCACCGGCCAGTCTTCAAAAGATCTTTGAGGCCTACCAGTCAATTATGAACCGATCTAGCAATGGTAGGGTCACCTTTATAGAATGGGTGAAATTCTTTTGTGGGGATTATCCTGAGGCTGGTCAAGGTACTCGGAAGAAGAAAGGGTTGGCAGTTGAAAAGGTGATGCCTCCCATATATTAACTTGAGACTGACGATGACCGTGTCTTCTTTGCCTGGTACTTGGCCTTATTCTTGTGCAAATTCATGCTTCCTAGGTGGCGGGACGACATTCGTCCAGGGGAACTGTATGTGGCATGTGACATGGCCAGAGGGTGTGAGTATGCCCTTGCTCAGCCAGTCCTGTGCAACATATACCATGGCTTGGGGGCCATCTCCCGTGGAAAAGCCTACAAGGGAAAAGAGGGAGGGAACGGCATCGTAGGGAGAGGCTTTTCCTGGGGGTTTTAAAACCCCATTCCCTATGCATTATGTGCACGGGTGGCTAGGGGCCTATTTTCCTGACACCTACGTCAATCATTAGTGCTCAGGAAATAAACTATGGCCCTTCTTGATGAGGATCGCAAACCAGAGGGCTATCTTTCATAGCCCAAGGGAGGCTCGGGGTCTATTTGGGAATGATTCTTTGAACATGAGGTGGGTCCCCTTTCCAGTGGGGTGCTTCACCGACCGTGCTTTCATTGATGAGTTGGGGAAGGAGCTAGATGGTGCTCCAACAACAATTAAGGAACTGATGTTCATCTTGAGCATAAGAGGGGGAGTCTTACCTTAACGGACTCCGCATATTGCTCGATTAGAGGCGTATTTCCCCCACCGCTTCTCTCGTCTGCAAGGGCTTGATCAAGGCCCCCCCTTCTTGGTGTTTTTTGAAAAGCGCTGGAGTAAGGTGAATAAGGGGAAGGCAGAAGAGTTTGGAACTTTTCGAGACTTTTGGCTACTAGAGCATATACAGACCTCTTGTTCTATGTATCTATAGACGACAGAAACCAGCAAATATGTGTTACCTCACTTCGGCAGGAGAGTTCGAATGACCAAGGCCTATGTGAACTGCTGGAGAATCACCAGAAAGGGATATTGGGATAAAGATCACCCTTGGAAAGGGGTGAATGGACATCAAGCAAAGGAGACTGGCAGATGCTTCTGCTCCTGGCGTGGTATTTGTCTTGGATTATCCGTCCAACTAGTGAGCTTTAAGGCTTCCACGCGAATAATAGCTGATGAGGCCTTGCCAGAATTTATTGCAATGAAGACGACTGGGAGTGTCTTTAATAATCTTAGCTCAATCTTCGAATGGGATGAGGGGCGAAAACTCCCTGGTTATGAGAAGCGTCCCCCACAAGACTTGAATGTCCTAATTGGAAGTCATCCCCAAAGAAAATTGGCTGGAGGGCCTTCTCAAGGAGATGGATCTGAAGCGATAGCTCCTACTCCAGCAAGGGGAAGAAAAGAAAGCACCCAACTGCTGCAGACACTCGTGCACCATCTTCAGTCAGTGGGCGCACTCAGAGACACAGGAGCGACAAGCTTCCTATCATATCAGAACCAAGAGGTAGCCCTTACTCTTCTGATCTTTTAAGAACTTCCCCAGTATCACCCTCTGTGCTCTCTGGACCACCTTTTACTTCAGCAGAATTGTTTTCTTTTTCTTCATAAACTAAGGCAGACGACTCCGGCTATTCTAAGCCTATTGACATTACTTCTGATTGGGAGGTGACTCCGGATCTTAGGGAGGCGCCCTTGAGTCCAAGGGTAGTTCTTAAGTCAGAGGCGGCTCGGATGGAAACTGACGACGATGGAGGTCTTGAAGGAACTGCTCTAGATGAGGGCACTGATGTTGATGCGGCCTCCAAGCATGAGGAGTTTAGTGCCCCGACCGATGCAGGGGCTATGCTCAGGAAGAAGAGCGTGAAGTAGACGACGTGCCCGACCACCAAGAAGTCGCTGCCCCCATGGGCATAACTCTTGCAGATGAGGGGGTTGAGCTCTTCATAGCTAAGGTTCTGGCTTTTGAAGGTGAAGGCCGAATGGAAGAAGCCATGGCTAGGGATGAACTGGCTGGCGAAGGGCAAAGAGAAGAGGTAGTTCTTGAACTTGGTGATGCTGAGGCAACAGTTCAGAAGGATGAAGAGCAAGTAGAGGTCCCCATAAGAGAGGGTCAAGACAGCGAGACTAACATTGCAGAACCCGAGCAGGTTGAGGTTGGGGCTGCCTATGAGCCGGAGGGGCAAGAAGCTATAAGCCTTGCCCTTATTTTAAAGGAGCCAGTGACTCAGGTGGCTATCACTTCATCAAGCCCGGTCCTTAAGGTCGAGGTTTCTTCAGCAATAGTGGCCTCATCAGCACCATCTAGGCCTATTTTTTGTGGTGTTTCTAGCATGATCGCATGCATGCTTCGAGCAGGCCTTCAGGGCTTGAGGGTACTACCATTCAATTGGCTGGGAGAATCTTTGGAAAGTCTGAGGGAGTTCGCTGTGACTACTACGGTCGAGATGGCACCGGAAATGCTTTCCCATTTTGATGCAACTCTAAACGAGTTGGAGAGCTGGTGGTTGGGAGTGCTACGTCACGAGGGAGAAATTAGCAGGCTAGCCTCCTTGGAGGAGTCAGTCTTGTGTCGTCGCGAGAAGATAGATGCTTGCATCGAGAAGAAGGCCATGATAACAGGCTGTCAGTAGGATCTCAAGCGAGAGGTGGAAGGAAGTTCCAAGAGAATGATTGAAATCAAATAGAAGCTATGAATCTTAAGGTAGGAATTCACAAGCCTTGAGACAGAGATGTTTCAGAGGAAGGCCATGGAGGTCTGTTTGGTTGAAGATTTGTCCGAACTCAATGGCACAATTGAGTCGAAACTGTGGCGATGACAGAGGAGACTCAGACGGTGGTGGAACTGAAGGAGCATGTCTAGGGCACCGAGACTTCTACTGCAGCTTGCAATGTAGAGATCAATAAGATGATTGATCGTTTCTGAACATGTCATTCCCCTTTTTCAGTACTTGTAAAAGTTTTGACTGATGAATAAAGAGCTTCCCTCTTTTGATTGACTTTGTTGGATGATTTCATTCTCTCCTTACTTTTGTTACACCTCATGTGATTTTTTTTTTTTTTTGAATACCTCGATACTTTTATTGCCCCATGAGACTAATACCATAGGCCTTGTTTAGCCCCATGGTAGGCTGCTGCTGCTTGGATAGCTTCGAAATAGGGAGTCGTTGCTTTTTCTCCTCTTAACGTCTTATTAGCCAATGGCTCATAGTTCATTTTTCTCATGATTTGGTGAGCCTGATTGCTATAGATAATCCAGTCAGAAGGGGCTTCGACCTCCATTAGTGGCACATTTACTTCAAGATCATCATAGCTTTTAATCTCTGGCACGAACTCCTTGAGATGTTTTCAAGCGATACAAATGACCTTTAGCTGACTCTGGAGACTGTGAACTTCTGTTCTTAAGTTTGCTAGGGGATCCTGCCCTTGAGGGGAAGAGAATTGCTCGTTATCAAACTATTCTCCTCGTGAGAGGTTGAGGAAAAGTAAAACTTTTAGCTGGTCACCGGTCTGAGGAGCATCCTCTATACTAATAGCAACCGGATTTTGAAAAATATTTTGAGGGGGTTGTCGCGCCACTTCGGATTTTAAGAGTGCAATGGGGATATCCAGGACTTTTTGCTGGTCCGGTGTATAGGTGATCCTTGGAGCCGGGAATTCTATCCTCATGGCTTGCTCAATCTCAGGAATGACCTCTAAAACATCTTTCGGCCAAGGTGGCTCAAAACTGGGAGCAGAGGGTGAAGACTCCTTTTCAAGTGAAGAAGGAGTTTCTTGAGGGATGATGGTTGAGATGTTAGAATGAAGGGTTGTTAGGGGTAATGTTCTGCTTTGCCTTTCTTCCTCTTTGAACAAGTTCATCAGTGTTCTTCCAACTTCCTAAACATCTTCATGAGATGAAGACGTTGTCTTGATTGTAAGCTTATGACCTCCATCGTTTGGCCTCTAGGGGGATGCCAGATCTGTGAAGTAATATTTAGCATCAGCATAGTGAGTTTCGGCTACAGGGAACGATATTTTGTCAGCATAGACCGTATGCTGTCTCCCGTCTCGGCTATATTTGAAACATTGGTGCAATGTTGATAGAACCACCCCTTGATCATGCAGCCATGACCGACCAAGGAGAATATTGTAAGAAGTGTTGGTGTCGATTACATGAAACTGGGCATAATCGTTCAGCTCACTGATTTGAAGACGAAGGCATACCGTGCATGTTGGCTTCTCTCCTGATTTGTTGAACCCTTGAACTGTGACGTGGGCCGAGGTAAGATCTTCGAACCTCAACCCTAATTGAGTGAGGATCCTTCTTGGAATGAGGTTGACTGCCGACCCTCCATCTAACAAAATTTGGTTGATGGGGCAAGCATGTAATTCGCCAGTAACAAAGAGAGGGCAATTATGAAACTTTTCCCTTAGATGCAGATCGTCCTCCGAAAAGGTGATTGGCATACATCCTTGTAGAATCGTCAGGATCGCCGGGTCTACCTTAATAGGTTCTACTTCAGTTTTGTGCACTTCTGGGTTAGAGAGAGCTTGAACCAAAGCCATCCGGTAATCCTTCGAGAGCATGAGGGCGATGTAGACCATGAGAAGAGTCGGAAGCTTCCGTAGATACCCTATCACATCATATTTCACCTTCTCTTGATCAAGGCCTTGTGCTTCTGGTCCTGCCACTGATTTGGTGGATATATTGGGTTGAGGAGCAGGTTTGGGTAAAAAGGGTTTATTTTGACCAGCTGGTTGACTTGATTATACAGCGGGCTTGGTTTGAGTGACAAATTTGAGGTTTTGGAAGATACTGAGTGCATGGGATAAATGGGGTCCCAGGGAATTGGAGAATAGGTGAATTGTTTGAGATATTGGGATTAAGAAGGACCCCTAGGAGCTGTGGGATAGGCAGACTAGTCTTTGGATTAGGAGGTAGTGGCGGACTGGGGAACTTCAAGGTGTTCGACTTCTGCAGTGGAGGCTGCAGTCGCTTCCTTGATCTGAGATTTATCTGCCCTATGGTGGGTATTGCTCCTGAAATTTGCATCATGTGGCAAGCTCCTTGAGAATAGAGGCTTTGCCCCTTCGACTCTCTCAATCTCTACTCAAAGTCAGGCTCTGGTGGCCACTGGGGTTTCTTTAGCTTCGACTTCTTGCACTTCTTTGAAGAAGGTGGTTCTGACTTGGCTTTAGCTGTCAAGGCATCAGCAACTGTTAAGAATCGTGAAGCTTGCTTCTAGGTCTTTCTCAATCAATTCCGTTGCGTCTTAGTTATGTTTGATCCCTCAAGTTCTCTGTCGAGAGCCTCGAAGTCCAGACATATCAAGGTTGTACCTACAGAGGATGTAGAAGAGGGAGAATGAGAAGCAGAAGAAGGAGTAAAAGGGTTAGAAGGTGGGGTAATTTAAGGTCGTTCCCCTCATCAGACAGATCTGGGTAGTTTTTTACGTCATCACCATAGTTGGACAGGTGTAGGGGGTCTTTTAGGTCTTTCCCTTGCTTAGACCATTGGGGACTGCTTTTAACATCATCACCCTCATTGGATGTGTGCAGAGTGGGAGATGGCACGTAAACATCTTCTTGACAAGATGAAGAAGGAAGAAGGATCGTGTCGGGGATGAAGTCCAATAAAGTTGGCAGCGGTGGGAGGGGCTTGAGAAATTCCTGCTCGACTATGGTTTGAGCGGTCTTGTTTCTTCGACAAGCAGCCCTTGGTGCCCATCTCTTTCTAGTTTCGTGAGGTGATGTTTGATTTGTATCGCTGGGTTTGTGAACAGCTCTAACTTGGCAAACGACTTCTCGGCTTAAGGACATAAGTCTGCATCGACCATGGTAGATTATCCATGGCTGGGAAGTTGAGGGTACCACAGTGTTTGAGTAATTGATAGGAAGGTCCTGCTTTGTGAGACCTTCTTGCCCCGATGGAGAAGTGATTTGGGGATCACTTATGGGAAGGTTGTAAAATTCTTCACACTCCTGCATCTTCTTTGCGAATATGTCAAGTTGTGCATTCTGACAAGTAATGACCTCTTATGTGATGGTACAGGCACCAACGATCTTCTGTCCACTTAGCAAGGCGACGGGGTTGCCTTTCCTTGCCTTGCCTGCTTTAGTGTGATTATTCCTTCCTAGAGCATTATAATGAAGAAGGCGTAGAGGATACCAGGCATTTCATCTTCCTCTTGGATGGTTACGGCATGGGAGGCCTCGGCTGCCCCAAAGGCCATTTTCAAATCTTCGGGCTTTATCTGACCTTTTGAATTAGGGTCTCGATAATATCCTTCAACATGTAACAGACATCTGTGGGATGATTGATTCTCCTATGGTAGGTACAATAATTCGACTGAGTGTCAAGGCCAGGTTGCTTAGGGAACTTGGTTTCTGACAGATGGATCATATTTTGTTCCAATAATAACTGGAACAATGCAGGGACTCATTCTTTCTCGAAGGGATAGACCTTGTTCGTATGCCTGGTGAAATAATCAACCTGATCAAGGTTGGCTGGTGGGGGTACCCGATTGTATGAGTGTTGTTGCTTAGCAGCCTGGGATGTTACCTTCGCAGTGCTTACTCCTTTAGAGTGGTCCAAAGTTTCAGAGGGAGCCTTCTTTGAATCAGTGACCATGATGGCTACACTGATTACCCCATTCTATTGGCTGCTCCGTGTGTCATTCCGAAAACTACCATTGCACCAGTTGTTTGCTGAACTTGTAGATGGTTGTCGTGTCCCACCATGGTGGCATGATAAACTATCTATGCCAACTGATTTAGAGATCAACTCTAACATAGAGATCAGATTAGATGCCTCTACATGTAGAGCAATTTCGGGTTGCATGTTACGCACAAGTTTGGCCTGCTTCCTTCTCAAGCATAGGATTAGGATGGCAGAAAGCCAAGTTTCTCCATCTTGATATGAACTGATCTACGGGCTCATCAGGATCTTGAGTAAGGTTGAGACGTTCGATGGTTTGAACCTCTTTCTCGACCTCGTAGAAGCGTTGATAGAACAATTTCTCCATCTCCTCCATGTATGCACCGAGTTTCGAAGAAGTCGGGCATAGCCATCAAGGGTCTCAACGAACTTTCAAAGAATAAGTCTCATGTCAGCCGCTGTTTCCAGACATGCTACCTAGAAGTGGTCAATATGTTGGTTCAGGGACATGGTCCCACTAAATAGAGGAAACTTCCCTTTCTTATAATCTAAGGGAAACAGAACCTGATCAATATACGAGGGGTATGGCCTTTGATAAAGCGTCGCACTCTGTATCCCCAGAATTTTTCTATTCTTTAGGCTATGGGTGACCAAAGCGTCAATATCTGATTGAGAGACTGGATGAGGGACAAAACTGTCCTGTGAAGTAGACAGAGGGGGCTGCCATGGAGGTGCACCATTAGAGTGATGGGAATTGACCTCATGGTTAGCCGACTGGCGTGCGGCATTGATACGATCGATCTTTTCCATCATCGCGTGCACCATATCCTCAAAAGTATTCATGCGCTCCTCCTGTGTATCACCGGGCTCACTTACGACCATTACATTGATCGCTTCTCTAGGGAGGTTAACATTAGTAGCAATTGAGGGCTTGCGAGCTTGATGGGTCGCACGTGGCAGGTCAGTCAGCAAGGGGCCAGCATGCCCTGACTGAACTCAGCTCTTGTATGTTGATCGTGTTTGGACTTGTTCTCAACGGTCTTGGGCTCCAAAGACACGACAAAAGTCACAGGGCTAGTTCAGGATGGTACTCTTGGGAAAAATCTTCTAGTACCAAGGCTGAAGGTTCTTGCTCGATGAAGGAGGAGCAGGCAGGAGCAAGGTTGACTCATGAGGCTTGAGTTGAGGGCGAGGGGACGTTTGAGATGGCGACTCATGTGTGCCCCTTGAAGAAAGATTACGGGGGACCTGGGGTCTCTTCGGGCTCATGCAAGTGATCTGGCCTTAGGAGGTCGAGAAATATGAGCAAGTGTCTGTAAGAGAACAGGTGTTGAGTAAGAGGACGAGGAGGTCATCTCCTGTGCACTCGAGTTGGCGTAATAACGACATTGCCCCGAGCAGTGAGATGCATATGAGTGGCATGCGCAAGACTTAGCCTTGGATGGTTCGATCTTTGACACGGTCTCGAGGTAACAGAAGAGTTGCCTCGAGGTGTGGCTCGAGTGGGTGACCCACGAGCTTTGTGGCATGTGTGAGCGGTGGAGACCATGGGGTTTCTGCCTCGATGCGTTGAGCTTCTAGGGATAGAGACAAGTGGTGCATAAATGTGGGAGGTAGCCTTATAGCAACCCATGGAAGCAACGATAAATTGCTGACCTTTGGAAGAAAGGAATTGAGCAGCCTTTCGGCATACCTCAAGAACACGACCGGCAAGTGACTTACCGGTGGGGCAACAGAAGTGCTGCCAATGCAGGACCCCTTTGAAAAGTTTCCACTAGAGTGAGGAATGGGGAGTCTCACTCTGGTCCAGGTTAGAACCCGTGAGCTATACAAGGGGTCTTTGCTCAAGAGGATGGTCGGGAACAAAGTCAAAGGAAATTGTTCCTTAGGACACTCTCGAATACAGGGATAAGAAAATCCCCGATCCGTATAAATGGGTTACAGAACTCAGCAGCCATAATAAAATGTGAAAAGATAATGAAAGCAGATACATAAGAAACTAGCCAAATAGGAATGATCCAATGAAGGGGTAATAAGTCCCTAGTGGAGTCGCCAAGCAGGTAAGGTGCCTCGATCTCGCCCTCCGGATCTGGATGATCGGACGGCATGTGTCTCGAGTTTCGGGTAAAGACACGGGATGTTTTTGAGGTCGCTCTCTAGAAAACCTCATTCGAGAATCGAGGCAAGTGTTACCAACCTGTGAGAGAGGAATTTAAGGTGGGCTCGGGACTTACTCGGGCTCACGTGGGTGCCCTCTTAGATTACGAAGAAAGCCCCCCAGTAATAAAACTAGTTCGGAATCGCCTCCCTTGGCTTTTACTCTTCTATTTTCTGCAATCACACACATATATGGCAAAGGTTATAAGAAAGGTGGGTCAGATCTTACTCTTTTCCTCTTTGATGAACGTACACAATCATGCACATTCAAAAAAAAGAAGAGAAGAAAGACGGGGGAGAGAAGGGTTCGACTGAGCAAGAGGATCAAAACGGTGACTAAGCTGGTGAATAATTGCCCTGACGTGATAGCAAAACGGGCTCGGTAATTGAGACTGGCTCACAGGATCACTACTAGACGTCCTTACTAATACCGACTAGCTAGGAACAATGGTCAGTCTATCGTGGCAATAAAGCGGTCTAAGTAATCTTGGCATAACAACATTACGGCTAGACGACAGGACTACCATGAGATGCTAACCTCAATCCCTCTTAGCCGAATGAAAGAGTAGCAGAGTGATGGCTATAAGGAATGAATGAAGTAAGAGAAGAAGGGAACAGGCATAAGGAGGGAGAAGAGATGAGAGGATAAAAGAGAGAGAGGGAAGGAAGATGCAGTCAGCACGAGGAATTACCGAATGTGTTAGAAAAAGAGCGAGAATAGAAGTCGGTGCTAGGCTTCACCGACTGTGTCAAAAGAGAAGAGAGAGAAAAATCAGTCGGCACTAGGCTTCACCGACAGTATTAGAAGAGAAGAGAGGAAGAGAACCAATTGATGCCAGGCTTGCACCAGTTGTGATGGGAGAGAAGCAAGGGAAAGAAATCGAGCCGGCGCTAGGCTTTGCCAACTACAACAGAGGAGATAGAGAAAAATCCAACCAGCACTAGGCTTCGTCGATTATGGTAGAAGAGAGGAGAGAGGAATCAGACCAACGCTAGGCTTCGCCGACTATGAGGGAAGAGAAGGGAGAGAAATCCAACTGGCGTTAAGCTTCACCGATTGCATTAGAAGAGAAGAGAGAAAAATCCAACTGACGCTAGGCTTCGTCGATTGCATTAGAAGAGAAGAGAGAGAAATTCCCCCACTTTGAGAATGAGAGAAGAGGAGAGAAAACCCCACCCAGTGTTGGGAATGAATGAAGAAGAGAGAGAAAATCCCATCGGTACTAAGAATGAAAGAAGAGAAGAGAGAAAAATCCCCCCAGCGATGGGAATGAAAGAAGAAGAGAGAAGAAGATAGAGATGAGAAGAAGAAAAATGGAGAGAGATGAGAGAAGGAAGGAGAGAGAGAGATAAACACAGAGGGAGAATAAGATAAAGAGATAGAGATGAGAAATAGAGGAGGAAGAGAAAGTGATAGAGACAAAGAGAGAGCAAGAGATAGAGACGAAGAGAAAATGAGATAGAGACGAGAAGAAGAGGAAGAGATAGAGATGAGAAAGAGGGAAGAGAGAGAAAGAGGGGAGGAGAGAGAAAGAGGGGAGGAGAGAGAAAGAGGGAAGGAGAAAGAAAGAGGGGAGGATAGAGAAAGTTACCTACCTAAAGGGTATCGATCCTTTTCTTCTTTCTCCAAGACATACTCATAAACTCAAGCAAGAATGGAAATTTCTATTGAATGATCAAAGAATGAATCGAGCCTCCTTTACAATTTAGCTTTGCATGTTTATATAGAATTGGGTGCAAAGATGGGTTGACGCCTAAAAACTAGCCAGAATTGAAGATAATTACAATTTAATTGAATTGAAAGAAATTCTAAAAATGGGTGAAAAACGATTGTTTAGCCCCTGCCTAACAATATCTAGAATTCCAGAATAGTCCCTGTTGCTACCGAGAATTTGCGTGATCTTCTGTGGCTGATCCGAGGTTGTTCTGATGCCCATTTGATTGAAAGATTATTATTTTCTTGTAGGGCTCGGCATGACTATCATTTTGATACCAACTTCGAGCCAAGAATCATGTTTTTGAGTTATGATCATGAGACTTGAATTTTGGATGAATATTGAAAACTTTGAATCGATTGTGTGCTCATTTCTTGAAGTTTCTTCATGACTTCTTCATTGAATTACACTGAGAATTTTGTCACGATCACATTACAACAAACGCAACTCGATTTCATGTTCGGATGAAGATTTTGTCGTCTTGAGTTTTTTACCAGAATCTTGGAATCTGGCGGCCGAAATTTACAGCTGCTTTGACACTTTCGTGTGTAAAATTCATTTGTTTATCATTTGCGAGGTTCAGACCAAAGATAGCCTTCGACTTCACGCTCATAATGCAATTAGTTTCGTGTCGATCGGGTGTGAGAGTGTCGTGATCTGGCTGCTCTAACGAGGTGTGCCGCTGCTGAATTTCCTACAACTTCCTTCACAGATCAGCAACTTTCATTTAGTTTTTCTCTATGCTAGAGCATTGTCACGAGGCGTATCACTTATCGCATTGCTCATCTTGATGAGATGAATACGCTCACCAAATTTGAAAGCGATTCGACTTGGAATGAGTGAGTTATAGGTCTCGAAAGTGACTGCCCGTGACTGTAAAAACAAGCACCTTTAATGGTGTTTTGATGGAGTGAGGCCACAAGGGAATAGTGTGCGGCCTACCCCTTTTCGGTATTTTACCCATAACTTTGTCCTGGAGTGCCCGAATAAGCCGACCATGTCGGATCTAATGGCAATGGCCCACAAATGTTTGATGCACCAAAAGTATGACTATAGTTAAAGGGTCCATTTCAAGGTGCTAGAGACTGATTTCACTGAAATTACTTCTTTGTGTTCACTACCTTAGACATGTTTAATCACGATAAAACTTGGCAGGTGATTTTTTGAAGTGGTGATAAAAATCTTGATCAATTATGGGGCCATTCTGAGACTGTCAGGAATTTCCACTGTTTTGTAGGCTTTATTGACCTGCTAAAAAATATCGTCAAACACCGGGACTTGAGATCTCTCTCTCAGGGACCTTGCTCAAGAGCTAGTGCAGGTATACCAATCGATGAGAGAGGAATTTAAGGTGGTTTCGAGACTTACTCAGGGTAGCTCGCGTGGACGCCCTCTTAGATCACGAAGAAGGCCCCCCAACTGCTTTAGCTGGTTCAGAATAGCCTCCCTTGACCTGTGATCATCTTGTTTTTTGCACAACACTAACATGGTTAATTTTCAAAAAAGGTGGGCCAAAAGGACCCACCCTTGTCTTAGGGCAATCTACTTTCATATGAGAGACTGATGGAGTGGAAGGAGGAAGAATCTAGACAGTAATGTTGGCATTATGAGAAGACACAGCGTCCCTTGCAGGTGGCGATGGCTTCTGGTGAGGTTCACAGTGATAGCTCCCCATGAGGCACATGGTGCTAGACGTAGAACACGAGAAAAATCGTAGACAATAATAAGCATCGCCATTGGCAACGCGAGAAGGCAGAATGTCTCTTGCGAACGACAATAGCTTTTGGCGAGGCGCACAATGATAACTTATCATAACTCGTACGGTGATTACCTCTTGTGGAGCGCCAAGTATAAAAGAGAAGCTCGCGGACGGCGATGGGTATTACAGCGACCCTTCGCGAACGACGATGGACATCGCCGCCTGTGATAGTCACATGACAGGGTGAAGCCCCCACGGATGGCAACAAGCTTCGCTACCCGCGTTTCTCGCTGAGATGTCGAGGATGCACCTACGGACAGCGATGAGCAGCACCATCTACAAATCTCATCGAGAGATAGAGATGTGCAAATAGAAGGGGAAAAGGAGCTCGCACATGGTGTTGCCATTACCATGCGCGACCTGTGAAACCACAGGAAGAAGAAAAAGAAAAGAAAGAGGCATGCACGGCACTACCTTTGTCATGCATGGCCTTTGAGGGAGGCTTAAGGGAAGAAGAAGAAAAAGAAAAAAAAGAAGAGAGAGAAAGTTTACCTTGAGTCTAGGGGTACCAGTCTAAAAGTTTCTCTCTCCTTACTCTCTCTCTCCAAATGTGACCCAACAATGAGAAGGAAAGGGAATTATATTCAATTAAAATTCTCTTTTGTGAAGGGTTTTAAGCCTTTTTTGTATAATGATGGTACCGTGGTATATATAGAATTGTACCCAAACATGGGTGAATTGATCAAAAATAAACCTAATTGCTAGAAATTAAGACTTCTTTTAATTAAAAAGAATTAAAAATAGGGTGTAAAATGATAGATTTGCCCATGTGTTGCCCTAAAACATGCATGATTTTCCGTGGATGATTCGGGGTTGTTCTGATGCTCGTTTGATCGAAAGACGGTTGTTTTTTTGTAGGGCTCGGCATGACGATCGATTTGATACCAACTTCAAGCCATGGATTGTGTTTTTAGGGCACGATCATGTAACTTGAAATTTGAATGAATCTTGAAATTTTGAATCAATTGTGTGCCCGTTCCTTGATTTTTTTGTGATTTGTTCATTAGTTCACACTGATCATGCCGTCAAGATCGCAGGGCAACAAACACAGCTTGATTCCGTGCCCGAATGAAGATTTTGTAACTTTGAAGATTTGGCCGGAATCTGGAATTCTAGCGACAGAATTTGCAGTCACTTTGTCTGCTTCGTGTGAGGAATCCGACCGTTCATCATGTACGAGGTTCGGACCCTAGACCTTAAGCATGCTATGGAATTAGTTTCACGTCGATCGGGCTCACGAGCGACGTGGTTTGACTGCTCGAGAGAGGCATGATGCTGTTGTTTTTCCTGCACTTTCTTCACATATTAGGGACTTCTCTTTAGCTTTTCTTCGCGCTCCGACGGGGCATGCCACATATTAAAACTCTCGTCTCGACAAGATGAACACGCTCCATCAAGTTTGAGCATGATCCAATTTCGGACGAGGGATAAATAAGCGTCGAAAGTCACTAGTCATGATTGCCCCTTTAATGGACTTGAGTTGCAGGGTGGCCGCACGGGAATAACGTGCGGCGACTCCTGTTCGCTCTTTCACCTATAACTTCTTCCTGGGATGTCCATTCAAGCTGAAATTTGACCCTTAGGGATTTGACCCTTAGGGATTTGAACCGTGCTGGATCTAATGGTAGTGGTCCCACAGCAAATTGAGACACTGAAAATATAGCTCTAGTTATAGGGTCCGTTTCAGGGTATTAGAAGTTGATTCTACCGAAACTGTTTCTCAGTTTGCACTGCCTTAGACATGTCAGAATGTGACGAAACTTGGGATGAGACTTTTGAGAATCCTCATGAAGATCTTGGCCAGTTTTGGAGCTATTCTGAGGCTGTCGAGATTTCCACTGTTTGTTAGGCTTTATTGACAGGAGAACCAAGGTGCTAAAAAATGTCTTCAAACAGGTATCATATGGACTGAGACTTAAATCACCAGTGCTGGTTTGGTGGTTCCATGGAGCAGGAGAATAGTGCCCGTCAGAGTGGTGGTACGATGTCCTTGACCTAGGCTAGATAGAGACCGTGGATTCGGCATCCGAGTCGTATCCTAATCTAACTTGGTCATGGAACAGGTCTTAATCTATGCAAAGCACCATACAAAATATTGAGGAATCTATCCTAGGATTCTATGGGTAGGCCACAGGTTCAGGGTATTCTAACTAGGGGTAAATTTTAGAAACGAGGTAGGGTATCAGGGTACACCCACCATTGATTTGAACCACTCTTGTAAGTGGCTATGGGACCAAAGTATTGTGGGGTGCTCTTAGAGGCCGGGTATATATAGAGGATTCACTTTTATTGAGGGCCCGGTCTCCCAATTGTCGTACCTCTAAAAATTAGGTGCTTGCTCTGGAAGCCTTAAGGCCAGATACTGGGTTTTTGAAATCAATTTTGAGAAGATGTCTCACTTGTGCGGTGCGTGTGTGGGAAAGTGTGTAAACAAGCAAACGTGCCTGTGCAACAAGTGTATCGACTAGGTAAAGGTGCGCAAACAGAAAATTGGGCACAGTGCATGACACATGTCAAGTGAAGTGCGTCCCGAATCAGTAAGCCGATCATGGCGTGATCTAAGTTGAGGGGCGAGGTACCCTTGAGAGATTGCGGTAAGGGTGAGTGCGAGGCATAATTTGTGCCAAGTGGGGTGACGGCTCGCCTCAAAGTTTGATCAGGGTGAGGGGGGCTTCAGGTGGTCCTCAAGTTTCTTTTATATAAATAGCTGCTTCGGTAACTGCAATAACTATAACAAAGATCGAGAAAATGTCTCCCTTCAATTGTCCACTATCAAATAAATCAGAAAATGCTATGAGATTCATATTAATAGTATTCAGTATAAGCTCAAGACACATAAGTGCTCTAACCATGTTTCAACTTCCGATTAATCCATAGATACCCATAGAAAATAAATAATGTCACACCCCAAGTTTTATAATGCTAAAATTCCATAGATGCGACAGTCTATTCTTAAAGAATAAAACAAATTCAAAATTTTTACTATATATTGCTTCAAAACAAATTTTCCATTCAAAAGCTTTCATACTTGTAAAAAGTCTATTTCACAGCTTATAATAACATGGATCTATGTGTGTGTGTGAGTGTATATATATATATATATATATATATATATATATATATATATATATATATATAGACAGAGAGAGAGAGAGAGATAACTTTGATAGAACAAAAGTTACAAAGGCCAAATTTATCCATGACTACAAACTTCTTCTAAACTAATCCTGCTATACATACGAACAATAGGGTTGTGATCACTCTGAAAAAAATTCACAATAGCTTGATGAGTGTGGCTACTCAGTAAGTAACCATCATTATCCTTAAAAGTCATGGTTGGAAAGTGTACATATTTTATAAAAGAATGCATAATATGAGGAAGAGCATATATAGAGAAAAGTTTCAAATTTAGAAACACACAATTTAACATAATTCAGAAGATTTGAATGCATATTAAACTAGTATGAGAAAGTGCATAGATAAATCCTTTAACAGAAATGCCCAGTTTAACATGATACAAAGGATTTCACAAAGTACCCTACTGGCGTCCCAAGTAGAACATCTATAGACCCTGCCAGCATCCTGGATGGATCCACTTAATCCCTATCGGAGTACCAGATAGGTCTACTCATATCTCACAGATGTACCGAATGAGTCCACTTAATCCTTGTAACTAACGTCTTGGGTAGATTATAATTCTCTATCTGAACCGTATTTTCTAAGGTTCTATGAATTCCTTCGATGCTAGCTCTAGTTACACTCAAAATATTTAGGCATGCATATAACCAGCATAATCAAGATCGAGAGATACCAACTGACTCCTGAAGTAGAAGCCTCACCCATCAGGACATTCAAATCCTGATGCATAGAGCCTGTACCATCACAACCTGGAGAGAAGCACCACCAACAGGTACATCCATTGCGTAGTGCCTTATACACACACACGGTCCCGAGTGCGCTTTGGGACTTTTGATAGGCACTGGCCTTGCAAGATACAACTCTTTCATGTGCCCTTTCGAATAAGGAGCATTACACTACCAAAGGGGTCCCAATGAGTAGTACCTCAGATAAGTTTTGGGGGAGTGACCACCCAAACACATACACTCTTAACTCTCATCCAATCATAGAGAGCTGGAAAAATCACAGCTGTGACACAAATATCTCATCAGATCATAACAGAGGTATGTCTCCATGCTGCCATGCCTTATCAAAAGCATGTTACCAGCACATATATCTTATCAAAAGCATGTTACCATGCACACATATTTTATTATAAGCATGTTATCATGTGCACCTATCTTTTCAGAAGCATGTTACCATGCACCCATATCTTATCAAAAGCATGTTACCATGCACACATATCTTATCAGAAGTATGTTACCATGCACAAATATCTTATCATAAGCATATTACCATGGACACATATCTTAATAGAAGCATGTTATCATGCACCTATATCGTATCAGAAGCATGTTACGATGCACACATATCTTATCAGAAGCATGTTACCATACACATATATCTTATTTGAAGCATGTCTCATATGTAATCATAAGAAACATCAACATGTCTATACTATACATATAGTCACAAGGGACATCACTATGTCATATTATCATGCATATAAATTCAAAAGAAATTATTATGTCAATTGCATGTCATATATCAATGTAATAGATATCAAGAAACAATAATATTGTATTTTCAAAATATCATTGAAATCATTAACATGAATTCATATGAAGCAATTTATAGCAATCACTTGCACATGACAATTAAAATATTTTCAAATAATCATGTTACAGAAACATGTAAAACTTATAGAAACCCAAATTTTTAAATAATTTTATCAGGAAAAGCAAGGCCACTTGCACATAACACTTACAGTATCCAAAATTTATGCCATAAATATTACAATTAAATGCAGAAATATCTCTAGGAATGTTACAGAAATATCATTTTTTAAAATAATGATTTTACAACAAAAAAGAAGTTACTTACCTATATGTCACTCTGAAATGGATATGTTACTATTGTTGCCGAAGTTAAACTGGAATCAAGGGTTTTAGCTAAAGGTATGAGAAGAGAGAGCAAATGAGTTTTTATGAGAAAATGAGCATAAAAATATGTTCGTATAAGAGAGAGAAAAAATATTATAGAATTAATTTTATAAGAACATGATGAGAGGGAGAAGAACTATTATAAGTTTCTTAATTATTTTTCATGAGAATATTTTGAGAACATTATCATGATGAGAACATACTCTAACATGTGATGATAACATGCTATAACATGTAATATAAAAATTAAATGAAAATTATAATAATATTAAATAGTGCAAATAATATGCATACAAACAATATATAAATGAAAACTGAGAATAAATTAAATAATATAATAATGTAATGATGACATATATAGTAATACATATGGAAAAATCATTCATAACATTATAATAAAATTAATAAATTAGGTAATTGAACTCTATAATACAAAATTAAGTGTATCAGATATAACTGAATAAATCATGTGTAATAATTTAAAATTGATACATATCATATGGTAATGCTAAAATTTATTATTTATTATTGTGAGAATATTATTAAAATAATATTATTATTATAAGAAAGTAATGAGGATATTATGAGTGAAAGCAAATACTATTTTTATTAGAGTATCATCATTATGAGAATATTATTAAAATCATAATATCATTATGAGAGAATACTTCACGTGAATATTATTAAAGTCATAATATTATTATGAGAAAGTAATGAAAATATTATGAGGGAGAGAGAGAAAAGAAATAAAAACAATAAAATAAATAAAAATAATAATTGTAATAAGAAAGAGAAAGAGACTTACGTAAAGAGAGGTGGAAACTTCGATGAGCTTCATGATTAGCTCATGAGGGGTAGGGAATATTTTTAAAATGAGGGAGAACACTCCCCAATTTGACACACGTCAAGGTATGTGTCAACTCTTTTTATTTTTATTTTTTTGTTAATTATTTTTTAATGCTACATCACCTGCTCTTATTATCTTATAATGCCACCTCACCACATATCATTATCTCATAATGCCACATTCTACCTTAATATCTTAATTAAATATTTAATTTAAAAAAATTGGTGGAAATGAAGGGTGTTGTAAAAGAGTGTCCCCATGGTGCATTAACAACATAATGAACCATCACTCAAAATAATTTGTAAGTATTTTGTTTTATTTTTATATTATTATTATTACTATTATTGTTATTATTATTATTATTGTAATTTATTACTATTATTACTATTATTATTATTATTATTATTATTATTATTATTATGTATTAT
>NW_006494789.1:9884571-9900129 GCF_000471905.2 Amborella trichopoda
ATTATTAATATTATTATTATTATTATTATTATTTATTATTTATTATTTATTATACTATATATATTATTATTATTATTATTATTATTATTATTATTATTATTATTATTATTATTATTATTATTATTATTATTATTATTATAATTATTATTATCATCATCATCATCATCATCGTCATCATCATCATCATCATCGTCATCATCATCGTCATCATCATCATCATCATCATCATCATCATCATCATCATCATCATCATCATCATCATCATCAACAACATCATCATCATCATCATCATCATCATCATTATCATTATCATTATTATTACTATTATTATTATTATTATTATTATTATTATTATTATTATTATTATTATTCAGTTTCAGAAAAAATTAGGGTCGTTACAAATAACTATTTAAAACAAGTGCATATTCAAACATCATTGACCAACTCCTCATCAATCTCGATTCATTTCAATACCAAAAAAATTCAACCAATTTGATTGGCTATAAATATATATAAAAGATGTCGAATAAAATAAGAAGTACGATACCAAAACCAAGGAAAGTATTGGTAATGAAATGGAGCAAACTAAACTAAAACATTTCTCTATGTCATCTCTTTATATGTAATAAACAATATTCATATGGGATGGAGGACGGATCAATGTGATAACAAAAACACAGAGCACGACTTTATTTAATTCATTCAAGTATTCATATTTCATTTGATATTTGATTGAATTGGCACTACCAATTAAATTATTTCTCTTTTTTTTTTTATTCCGCACGAGCCATCGCAATTGCCCCCGACCAAGGCAACTAAAAGAGAATTATAGAAATGCGTTCAAATGGAAGAAAAAAATCAGTTGATGAATGAATCCCAATTTGTTGTATGTTACTTGTAAGGTCCTACTCTATAATCAAATAGAAAACAAGGGTTCCTAGAAAGCGGGAATCAAAGAAAAGGATAGGTGTAGAGACTCAACGGAAGCTGTTCCAACAAATGGAGTTGACCTCTTCGGTAGAGGAATCAATCCATATATAGGACTCCGAAAGGGATATTCCTATGTATTGGTAGTGAATTGAAATATTCAACTATTAATTACGACCCAGATCCTTTATATTACACATTTCAAACTTCTTGTGAATCGATCTGAAGTTGAAGGAAGAAATATTAATTGATCAAATGATTCACTCCCAGAGTCTGATAGATTATTTGAGTAAACAATTGATATATATATATACACACACACACACACACACAAAAGAAAAACATTGATGCAGGAGAGCAAAAAGAAATATACTAAGCTTTAGAAAAATAATAAAAAAATTTGGGGTCATTTGTGCCAAGGATATGATTATACTCGAAAATGTAGGCAGATAACTCGGTTCCCCATCTTGGATTTGGGTGTAAACGTGTCGAAGAGTTGATAGAGAAAGGGTCCCATCATTTACGTCCCAAGCGAGAATCAGGCTACAAGGATGTATCTCGCTTAGACCACTAGCCATACCGGCTTTCTGTACACCTTCACCTTGGAGTTCAAGAGAATCCTTTCAAAGGCAAAGGGGAGGTTTTAATAAAGGTCTTTTGGAAATAGAGAGACGATAATAAAACCAGAAAAATCGAAGCAAACCGAACTAGTCCAAGAAAACTTCAAATCATGCTTATGAATAACTATAGAAACATCAAAAGATGCATGTCGGTAAACTTTATTAATGCTTACGATTGGGAATAAAAGGAGAATAGATGAGAATGTAAGCTTTAATTGAGGGTTTTAATGTGAGAGAGAGAGGGAGAGCACCATGAAGGTGATGAATGCTCATTAATGGAGAAGCAAAGGAAAATATGGATAACATGCATATAATCAAAGAAATAAAAGAAGCATAGGAACTTAGGTCAGGTCCCTAGCCTGGAACCTAGAGTCAGTGTCGATTCAAATTAAGTAGTTGCACGGTCAATCCATATCTTTTGGTTTTAGACAGGGCAAAGAAAATATAGGAGGAAGAGGACCTAGACAGTCTGATTATCCGGATCACCTTTGGTATAAAGTGTAGCTTTGAGGGTTGTAATAGTCCTAGTCTCAAGGGTTAGATAGGGCTCGCGTTGGTCAAGATTAGGCTCAAAAGAGTTTCCGCATTTAAGCAAAAAAATCCTATTTAACCTAAGGTCAAGAGGCCTATTTATAGCCAAATTAGTCTCAAAACAGCCTCTAGATCGTATCTAAGGTCAATCTTGACCATCCACCTTAGGCGCTAGTCTGAATGCCCTTGGCACCACTGGCTCTGGTCCTGGGTCTATCTAAATCAGCATTAATTGTCGTCTTTGATAATAAGTGCCATATTAATTGCTTTCTTTTCAAGTTGCTGAATTAGATACAACTTTGTGGGTAATATGTTAGAGGTTCGGTGCCACTGGTAAAGGCATCAACACAACTTGGAACTTCGACGCCACTTTGAATGGTGATGGCCTTTGACGGTTATGTTGGGTGTACTTTTAACCTTATACAAGACAAGAAGCACTCTAACGAACGCTTTATAAAGAGTGAGGTGAGTATAAGATAGAGGTGGTAACACACGCCAGATAAATGTTTCAAGCTTGATAAGCTTAAAATCTTGAAGACATGACGTGAGTTCAGTGTGCTCTTAGTCCTCATATGAGGCTAACTGTATTTTAACCAACGTTTGATGAAAGTGTTGATGCAAGTGTAAAATTTTGAATGAACACTGGATAAGTCATCTTAATCGACGATGGATGAAAGATGAACGAGTTGAATCGGCTTGACCTTTAAAGATATGTTTTGAATGGTAAATTAGTCCTCATGTGAGGCTAAGCACGTTCTAACGAACACTTGATAGATTGAAGACGTCAAATAAATAGCAAAGTCAGTAACGCATGTTGGATAATTGTGTTAACAGACAGTCGATAAGATACGAGCATGGTTCTTGATAACACCGGCTCAGATATACTCCATGATATGAAGATATGATATGAAAGGTATGATACACTCATGATTCGTGATATGAAACCCCTAATGTGCCTTTGGAACCTTGACTCGTCAGTCCGCCTCGATATGTTCTGACTCACGATCGATAACATATATGATAGTTCATCAGTTAGCTTGTTTAAGTTTAAATTACAATCGATGATAGAGGATATGAAAGCCTGTGGATTGGTCAAGTATTGCTTTATGAGCTCGAAATCTTTTCAACACCTTTCGTCCCATTCAAATGGCGCATCTTTTTTCAATAGTCGATTGAAGGGTTTACATTTATCTGCTAATTGAGAGATAAATCGCCTTACGGCTTGTATTCTTCCTTGTAGACCTCGTATTTCTCTTATGCTCCTTAGAGGTGGTATCTTGGTAATGGCTCGAATTTTGAGCAAGTCTGCCTCGATGCCCCTTTGACTGATGATGAAGCCTAGTAGTTTTATTGAAGCGACTCCGAAAGTACATTTTTTAAGGTTAAGTTTAAATTGATGTCTTTGGAGTCGATTGAATATCATTTTTAAGTCGGTTTGGTGGTCATCCTTAGCCTTGGATTTGACTAGGATGTCGTCCACAAAATCCTCCATGTTGATGTGCATTATATCATCGATGATAAAGTCATGGCCCTCTGATAGGTAGCTGTAGAATTTTTTAGTCCGAAGGGTATTACTTTATAACATTATGTTCTCCATGGCTTACTAAAGGATGTTTTAATTTGGTCCTCCTTAGCCATACGGACTTGATTGTAGCCCGAGAGACTATCCATAAAGGATAATAACTGATGCTCTGCAGTATTGTCAACTTGGGTATCTATATTAGGCAAAGGGAAGTCATCTTTTAGACATGCCTTATTCAGATCCCTAAAATCAACACACATCCAGTTCCGGTCGTCCTTCTTAGGGACGACTATGATATTGGCCAACCAATCTGGATATAGAAGTTTATCAATTTCCTCCTTGTTTCTCAATTCTAGTTGGGTCTTTAGTCACCTGGCCTTTTGTTTGACAGACGCAACCCCTTCGCGTACACTGGAGTGGTACTCCACTAGAGCAGGGTCTAATCCGGGCATGTCACTGTATGTACAGGCTAAGACATCCCGATATTCTTTAAGGAAGGTAATCATTTTTTTTGTTCTTGGGGTGATAAAGAAGTCCCGATCTCGGTGATCTTCGAGTTATCTTCCAATCCGAGGTTAACATCCAATGCCTCTTTGACAACGGCTGTTGTGTCACCATCTAATTTTTGCTCAAAAACTTTGATGTCGGTTTTAAGCTTTTTCGGCTCGGAATCACTTTCAGCTTTTGCCTCTGCTTGATCCGAGAAGGAAAGGTCTGACTCATCATTATGAAGTATGTTTTTCATTGTAGGATTTATTGAGTCTTTTACTTCTTCAAAACTATTTTTCTTGGAGAAATCTGAATTTTGTTAATATTTGTCCCAGGTTTATCAGTCTTAACATTAATGCCCCATGCAGATTAGTAGAAATGAAAGAGGAAGAGAGGGCGGAGGGTATCCACAAGGTACTCATGTGGATACCCTGTGCCTACTCATTTTTTGGCATTAATATTTGTTGATGCAGCATTCCATCAAGTTCGAGGTCATCAGAGCGAGGGACCAATTTTTCCCTGGGCCCTCTTGGGAGGTTGAGAAAGCGTGGCCCCGATTGGAGCTTGTCTCTTGACTACTCAAGTTGAGCAGAGCAAGATGGTCCTCGACTGGGAGATGTGTGTGCTCATTGGAAAGCAAGACTTTTAAAAGCCGTGTGGAACCAAGAACATTGATCGGAGACATAATGCTCCATTGTCCCGGATCAGGAAGCCGCAAGACTCCGGTGACTAGATTTGTGGTGTTTCCCATTTGTGGGTATAAAGGCACAAGTCTTATAGAGTCGAGGTTTTGAATGCCCATGAGGACGAATTTAATCAGCCCTTCGGGGTTCTCATAATTCTTAGTGAGAGTGCGTGAACACCTGAGCCCTCTTCGGTCCTTCTTTTTCCTTTTAGCACTCGGGGCTTCCATGATTGTCGTGGATATCCCTTTTTCCATGGTCCCTAGGCCATCTTGATATGAAAGCCTTGGGTTAAAAGCATTTGTCAAGTTTCAGGCGACCCATAATTGTATCTTTCATAGCATAATCTAATTTGTTCAAAATAAGGAGAGCTTTGAAATTTTTTGAGGGTAGGATTGTTTGCCTAGAAAGTTAAAGAGGTTCATCATATATCACCAAGGGCATCACTGCTCCATGAGCCTGGTCGGGGCCTGATCATCCCTCGCGGGGTCATCGTGAGGGTGCGGGTGTCGCGTGTGCGAGGGGAGAAGATCCTCTCTCGAGCAACCGCGGAGGGTCTGCGTGCGTCGTACGTTTGGCGGGTGCACGTATGCGAGATCTCTTGACCATGGATAGGAACCAACAATGAGAGAGATTTTTACAGTGGGGGTATGTTAGGTGCTTGCCTCGCGGCTTGGGGTTTAAGGGACACACCCGAGTGGTTCACCCTCTTAGAACAATTACGAAGCCCTTCGACTGTCTGTCAGCGCGGTTTGGATGGGAACTCTCTTCAAGCTTTTCCAAAGGTCTCTCCTCTCTCTCTTGTGCTTGCAATTGTAATGGGGGTTCGATTATCCCTCTCTGTGGCAATCCTCTCAAAGGGGACTGACTGGCAAAAGGATGGAGTGCGGAGGAGGGGTGGTGAAGTTCTTCCTCTCCGCACGATTGCTGGCCGTTCGAGCGCTTGAGGTGGCCGAAGAGTTGGATCCCTCTTGGCTACCAGCTCAAGCTGACTCCTCCCGAGTGACTGAGGGAGAGAGCGTACACATATCTCGGCTCAACTCGATTGTATGAGAGGAAGTTAGAGCAGTGGCCCGAGGGTTAGAACCCTTGGGTTCGCTCATAACCATGCATTTATCGCAAACGGGGTTACTGCACGGGGCAGGTAACCCTTAGAGGAGGAGAGAGAAGAGGCCTAAGATGTAGCCTGGTTTAGGAAAGAGAGAATGAGACCGTGCACTCTGGGCATTTTCTCTCTCAGAAAGTTTTCTCTCTTTTCTCGACGGGATTAAGTGTTTAGAAGCAAAAGGCAAGTGAAAACAAGTGTGATGCCTCTATTTGAGTGATGAATAATTCACCCTTTTAAAATTGACCTAAGCTTGTTTTTATAGAGAACTCACCAAACAAGGGTGAGTGCTCAAAAAGTAAGCTTAATTAGAGTTAAAAGAATTTAGAACAAAACCCCGAAATTAGGTACAATGGCCAAAACGCGCCTAAAACCCTTTTTTACTAATGACGAAACCATCCCTCTCCCACCATTGCCAGATCTTGGGAGATTTTTTGGAAACTTGCAACGATGTTTCAAACAACTTTCCGTTATATGTTCAATGTTATGTTGATTCATAGCATTGTTTATGCCCTTTAATAGTGCTAAGGCAGCCCTTTTTACATGGGGTGGAAGTCTGGCTAGATTCGTGAACTTTGGTCGCCAATGGTATTCAACTTGTGACGCTCTAACTCTTTGCTTTATTTGTAAATGAAAGAGGAGACTGTCACAGTCGTTTGCACTAAGTTTGGTATGTTTTGGCCTTCATTTGCAACATTTCCTAATTTGAGAGGCCACCAAAAAAAGGGATTTCGGGACCGAGCGGCCTTGAGTTTTCTTGTAACCTTGGGATTTATGCTTATATGACCTTCGATTGAATGCAACAATTATACCAATTTTCTTCTCTACCAGAGATGGTTGCATTGAAATCGGTTTCATCATGATCCGATGAGCGGACCTCAAGCTATGCTTCACAAGGTTCGAGATGTCTTCTTCTTGAAACCTTGGTTTCCTTGGTTTCATGCTGACCTTCTTTCTAGAAGGAGTTTGACTCTGGGTTGTGCCATGGTGCATGCCCTATATCAAAATGACGGGGATGTTGTGATCTAGAGTATGTCCAAATTTGAGCTTTTTCTGATTGCGGACAAAATTTATGTGGACCTTTGAAGTCCATCCCGATATGTGAAGTCGCAGCCTCCATGATCGGGGACTGGATCAGAGAAGCCGCACTGTGACAGCGTAAAACCTACCCGTTTTGAGGCAATTTGGGCGTAGGACCCTTTTAGGTGGTCCGATTGAGCCCATATTTGGTCCTCGATGATTTTTTAATATTCTAAATGCAATAGCGGTAGTCTGGAATTTTTCTAAAGCAACTAGGATAGGGCTACATTTGTAAGATCTTTTCTCGACTTGATAATGCTCTCCCCAGGTTGTTCGATTCAAGGCTTATTTTGCAGTACAACTTTGGTCTGTTAGTGTCTTGAGTACCAGCAAGACCTAGTTGTCAATGGCTCTCTCCTTATTCGTACAAGAGATATGAGTATGTCAAAAATGACGTATAACAACTTGCCCCGACGGATGTTGCGCTTCAAAAGAAGCGAGAAGTGCAACATTCGGAATGAAAATTTTACAGTTTAAGTTCATCTTTTGAATCCTTACTAGAACATGTTTATTGCCTCTCAATGGATATTTTTCTTTTTAGCACTGGCATCAGCACGATCCATGAGTAGACCTTGTTGAGCTTTTCCCTTAGGGATGATCAAAGTGGTCTCTAGAAGTCTGGAGCCTCGCTTAGGGGCTTTTTCCCAATTCTGGGTGAATCCGTTTTCTGGGAGGTTGTGCTAATAGGCTACCTCATGGAGGGCTTTCCATTCCATGTCAACAGAACCTCCTGACGTCCCAGGTAGTGGGTTCCCTTGGTGGGTGTTGATCGCAATCTAGATGGTAAAGAGAAAATTTGTTTTGGCCTTAAGGCCGGTGGCGTTTGTTTTGGCACTGGGGCTAGAGAGTTTAGGGTTGGCACTGGGGCCAGTGATTTGAAGTTAGCATTGGGACCAAAGATTTGTTTTGGTGTTAGGGCTGTAGATTTTGAGATGTTGGTGTTAGGGCCAAGGAATTGGGGACTTGCACTGGGGTCAGTGAGTTGTTTTGACGCTGAGACAGATATTTGTTTTAGCGATGTCGCCAGAGGTTTGTTTTGACACTGGGGCCGATGATTTTGAGACTGGCAATTGGGCCAATGAGTTGTTTTGGCACTGGGTAGGAGATTTGTTTTGGTGCTGGTGCTGAAGGTTTGTTCTGGCGTTGGAGCCGGTGATTTGTTTGACGCTGAGGCTAGAGAGTTTGGGACTGACACTAGAGCCAATGAGTTGTTTTGGCGCTGGGCCGTGGATTTTTGGACTGGCACTGGGGCCAGTGAGTTGTTTTGACGCTGGGCCATGGATTTTGGGATTGGCACTGGGGTCAGTGAAGTGAGTTGTTTTGGCATTGGGCCATGGATTTTAGGACTAGCACTAGGCCAGTGATTTGAAGTCGACACTGGGGCTGGAGCTTTTGAGATGTTGGTGCTGAGGCGTGGGGTGTGATGTTAACACTGGGGCCGAGAGTGTTTTTGGCGTTGGGCCGAGAGTGTGGTGTTGAAGTTGGGGTCAGAGGTTTTGAGTTGTTGGCGTTGGGGACAGAGAGTGTGATGTTGGCAGTGGGGCAGAAGCGTTTGAGGCTAGCGTTAAGTCTAGAGTGTGGTGTTGATGCTAGGGCCGAAGGTTTTGAGATGTTGGTGGTAAGGGCCTGGTTTTTACTTTGGTCCTGGCGCGGATGAGGCGTGAGCACAAGGGGGAAGGGGGGGTGGAACCCTCTCTCAAACAACCACAGGGAGCCGTGCGTCTTGGGCACTTATGGATGCACGTGCACCGGCTCTCTTGAGTGCGGATAGGAACCAACAACGAGAGAGGTTTTTATGGCGGGGGTACGTTTGAACGCTTGCCTCATCGTTTGGGGTTTGTGGGACACACCCGAGCTATTCGCCCTCTTAGAACAATCATGAAGCCATCCGACTGTCTGTCAGTGTGGTTTGGACGGGGACTCTCTTCAGGTTTTCAAAATATTTCTTCTCTCTCTCTTGCGTGCAACTGTAATGGGGCTCGATTATCTCTCCCTGCAACGATTCCTTCAGAGAGGCTGACTGGCTGGTGGAAGGGTACTAGAGAACCCGAGGATTAGGACTCGTGGGCTCACTCGAGACATGGGTTGCTGCCTGGGGTAGACGACATTTAGAGGAGAAGAGAGAGAGGGCTCGAGATGTGACCCAGCTTAGGAGAAAAAGAGAATGGGTCCACGCACTCAGAGATATTTCTCTCTTCGGGACGGAACGAGGCCACTCACTCAGAGGTATTTCCTCTGTCTGAAAGTTTTCTCTCTCCTCTCGATGAGATTAAGGGTTCAAAAGCAAAAGAAGAGTGAACAAAGTGTTATGCCTATGTTTTAGCGATGAATAATCCGCAATAATCTGCCCTTTTACAAATGACTTAAGATTGTTTATATAGAGAACTCACCAAACAAGGGTGAATGCTCAAAAACTAAGCTTAATTACAATTAAATAAATTAGTATAAAATCCTGAAATTAGGTAGAACGACCAAAACTCCCCTAAAATATTTTATGTTGATGAAACCATCCCTGCCTAAGGGTCCTTCCACCATTGACAGATCTTGGAAGCTTTTTTTTGGACTTGTAGCGATGGTTCAATCGATTTGCTATTATATCCTCAGTGCTTGTTCGATTATGAGTGTTTTGATGCTCTTTAATCATGCTGAGGTAGCCTTTTCCCATGGGGTGGGCCAGCTTCATGAACTTTGGCCGCTAATGCCATTCGACCTGTGATGCTCTTAGTCTTTGTTTTGCTTGCATATGAAAGAGGAGACTGTCATAGTCGTTTCGCATCAAGTTTGGTCTATTTTGGTCTTCATTTGTGGCATTCCCTAATTTGGGAGGTCAACAGGAAAGGGGATTCTAACGGCCGAGAGGACTTTCTTTTTCTTGTAACCTTGGGATTTGTGTTTATTGGACCTTGGATCAGGCATTTTAATTATACCAGTTTGTAGCTCCTTGAGAAGTGGTTGCATTGAACTCGTCTTCACGATAATCCGATGCATGGATCTCGAGCTATGCTTCATGAGGTTCAAGATGTTTTCTTCTTAAAACCCTGATTTTTCTGGTTTTGTAGCCACCTTCTTTCTAAAAGAAGTTTGTCTTTGGGTTGCATCACAGTGCATGCCCTAGGTAAAAATGACGGGGCTACCACGATTTAAAACATGTCCAAACCTGAGCTTTTTCTGGTTTTAGACGAAGGTGTTGTGGGTCCTTAAAGTCCCTCTCGAGATGTGATGTTGCAGTCTCCGTGCTTGGGGACTCGTTCAGCGAAGGCGTACTGCGATAGTGTAAAACCTACCCGTTTTGAGAAAGTATGGTCATAGACCCCTTTTGGATGGTCCAATTGAGCCCAAATTTGGTCCTCGAGGGTTTTTCGACGTTTTGAACACAATGGTGACCATCTGGTACTGTTCTGAAGCCGCTAGCACAAGGCTACAATTGTAAGGTCTTTCCTTGGCATGATAGCACACCTCCCAAGTTGTCTAGTTTGAGACTTATTTCATGGTACAATTTTGGTCTATCAGTCTGTTGAGTACCAACAGGACCAAGCTGTTACCGGCTCTCTCCTTATTCATGTGGGAGATGTAAGTATGTCAAAAGTGACATATAACAACTTGCCCCGACAGATGTTGCACTTTGAGAGAAGTGAGAAGTGCAATTTTTGAAATGAAAACTTTATCGTCGAAGATCATCTCTTGAATCCTTACTAAGATGTGTTTAATTCCTCTCAACAGATGTTTTTCTTCTTGGTCACTGGCGTCAGCGCAATCCTTGAGGGGTATACTTTGCTGAGTTTTTCCCTGGAAGGTCACCAAAGTAGTCTCTATCGGACTGTGGCCACACATAGGGGCTTTCTCCAAGTCCTATTGGAGTCTGTTTTCTGGGAGAGCACGTTGATAAGCTTCCTTGTGGAGGACTTACCATTCCATACCAATGGGATCTCCTGATGGCCCAACTAGCGGGTGCCCCTTTGTGGGTGTTGGTCCCAATCTAGCTGGTAAGAAAAGAAATTTTTTTTTGGCCCTTTTACCAGGGATTCGTTTTGTTGGCACTGAGGCCGGAATTTTTGTTGGCGCAAGGGCCGAAGTTTTTTGTTGGCGCTAGGGCCAGATTTTTTTATTGGCGCTGGGGCTGGATTTTTTGTTGGCGCTGGGGCTGGATTTTTTGTTGGCGATGGGCCGAATTTTGTTTGTTGGTGCTGGGGCTGAAATTTTTTTATTAGCGCTGGGGCCAGATTTTTTTTGTTGGCACTGGGGCTGGATTTTTTTGTTGGCACTGAGGCAGAAGTTTTTGTTGGTGTTAGGGCTAGATCTTTTGTTGGCGTTGGGGTCGGATTTTTATTGGAACTGCGGATGGAATTTTTGTTGGCGTTGGGGCTGAATATTTTTTGTTTTGCCCGTTTGGCCAGAGTTTTTGTTAGCGATGGGGCAAGAGTTTTGTTTTAGCCCTTTGGCCAGAATTTTGTTTTGGCCCTTTAACCGAAGTGTTTGTTGACACTGGGGCTAGATTTCTTTTTTATTTTGTTGGCACTAAAGCAGGATTTTTTTTTTTAGCACTAGGGCCAAAATTTTGTTAAAGTTGAGGCCGGATTTTTTTTGTTGGCACTGGGGCCAGATTTTTTGTTGGTGCTAGGGCCGGAGTTTTTGTTGGCGTTGGGGCCAGAGTTTTGTTGCCGCTAGGGCCGAATTTTTGTTAGCACGGGGCTGGAAGTTTTGTTGGTGCTGGGGCCGGATTTTTTTTGTTGGCACTGAGGCCAGATTTTTGTGTTTGGATCAAGTGCCCTAGCAGGTTTTCACTTGAACCAGGTGGAAGTGGCACCATGAGGGTGGCTTTCATCAAGTCCTTTTGTTGAGGCATTTTTGTTCTTGACTTTGAGGTCACATCTGCCTTTTGATTTCCATTTTTACTCTTGACGCCCTTGCGGGTTTTCGCCATGCCCGGTTTTCTTGTTTACAGGACACTTTTTATCACGACCCTGCCCTTGACCCCAAATCGTACATGTTTGAGGGCGACAGAGTGCAGGACCACGACATGAGGTGGCGAACGCGACTTAGGTGGGAGTGGCTCAACGCATATAACAAGAAGAATCAAGAGCAAAAGACAAAATAAACTAAAGTCCATTCATAAAGACATATATTTTAACCTAAAAGCAAAGTCATATCTATTTATAATCATTCTCCAAAATTATTTACAATCAGTTTAACGCACTAAAGGCCCACAAAAAACAAGGTAAACACAAAACAACATCTCTGTGGTGCTGTCACCAAATACCTACTATAGAAAGCTTCTCTGAATCCCCTCACCAAGCCCCAAGCTTTGTGCACCCCAAGATTTGTGCGCCCCAATGCCTAAACAGTTGCCCTCTCACCCGGGCCAGAAGCTATCACTCTACAAGGATGAAAAAGAAGGGAAGGAACTAAAAGCCCAGCAAGTAGTTCTTCTACACCATTGCATTCCGACATATACACGGTAATAACAAATAACAGTGCTCACTAATTTACACAGCTATCGAGAAAATTTTCTCTATTCATGCCCTTCAGTACATTAACAATGTAAGAGTATATACAGTTCAATTATAGAATAACAAGCAGTGTATAAGCCATTAGTCATTTACTCTCTAACAGAACAGTAATGCCGACAAGTCACAACTTCACACAGTACACAATAGAAGTTAGAGAAGCCTGCTCCTGAAGTAGAGTTTTTATTGATCAGGCCAAGCCAATCATGTAACTTGGAACCTCTACCCTCGTTCAGGAGGGAGGACAATGATAAGTGGGTGACCCACTTCGTACTGTCCTCACGCACACACCCATCCTCAGCGTGTTTTGGGGTATTTGATAGGCAATGGCCTTGCAAGACACGACCCTCTCCTTATGCCTTTTTGACGAAAGGGCGTTACACTACCATTGAGTGTCCCAATGCATAATGCCCATAACATTTGGGGGGTGCGACCCTCCTTATTGCTCAGTTTTACTTCCCAACCCCAGTCCTATTATTGGGATCGAGCTGCAGTCAGTATTTGCCGGTGTAACAATATCCAACTACCAATGGGTGTCCCATTGCGTAGTGGTCAGTGTCACAGTATATCACAGTATAAATGTATCCAAGTGTTTCACAGTATTACAGTACCTTTTTCTTCCACCTCGGCCCACTTGCATCTCGATTCTTTTGGATTCAACTTTTACCCCCTTCAATGATGGGTATAAGAATTGGACAAAGGGACTCGTTTCCCCTTGGGGGCACCATTTTCTTGACTTGAGTGGCTCGAATGCCTTTTCGTGTTTTCATTTGAGCCCTTAGGATGTGCACCACTTCACCACAGCCACGGGGTTTTTTTTTTTTTGAGGCGATTTTAGGGACATGCAGCCGAGACCGTATATTGTAGTTTGGAGTCGTATTGCCCAGGTCAACATGAGAAGCAGTTTAAAGTCATGCAGTTAGGATGTGTGTTATAGTTTGAGGTCATATAACATGGACCATTGCGCTAAGCAGTTTAACGTCGTGCGGCCAGGACATGCACTATAGTTTTAAGGTCGTATAACTTGGATCATTGTGTGAAGCAGTTTAACGTCGTGCGGTCAGGACGTGCGCTATAGTTTCAGGTCGTATAACTTGGACCATTGCATGAAGTAGTTTAACGTCGTGCAGCTAGAACACGCGTTATAGTTTAAGGTAATATAACTTGGACCATTGTGCGAAGCAATTTAACATCATGCGGTCAGGACGTACGCTTGAAGGCCTTGGGGCCAACATCAGACTGGTGGGGTCGTGCTACTTTCATTTTCTCACGACAGCCTTGGGGGCGCGGGTCGGCTGAAACAGGCCTATCCTCTTGCACCACGATGGTGCAGCAGTGAGCGAAGTTGCATGTCCTAAGCTCCTCTGCGTCTCGTAATGGTTCGAACCTGTTTTGGCTCAGTAGGCCTTCCGAGGTAGAAGACCCTACTTTTCGCAGTCAAATTGGCACTTCCACACCCCTCACTCGTTTAAACCGCAAGCTCCAGTAATTTTTTTTTCCAGAATCGAGAATGATTCAAGTTTCTTTCTTGACTGGCTCACTCGATGGATGTGCGAGCAAAGCTGATCAACTTGGGGATAGTATGGTGTCTGGGGAATGTCTATTTCCCTCTCCTGCTAACGGCATCCTTGAACCTGCAGGTGTGTGCAGGATCCATAGTAGTGTTTGGGGTAGTTATAGGTCCAACCCCTTGTGAAGTAGGGGGTTGAGTATTTACAATACTCTCGCATTTAGTTTGGGAGGCCTTAGGACCTCTAGCATACAGGTGCATTTTTTTATGAGACCTTTGATTGTCTCAAAATTCATGTGCTCGTTTGGTCACAGCCTTTGGGCTGCTCTGAGCCGCAGGGTAGCATGCATGGTATTGGTGGCATTAGAACCACCTGTGTTGAGTCAGGGTCAGAAGAAACCGGAAGCAGTTGAGGAGAGTGAGGTGGGTTGTTGCCTGCCCCGTCTTGTCATAGTGACGGTCAAACCATCAGCAATGACAAATGTGTATAAGTACGCGGCGGTTGCAAGGCCATGCGGAATGACGTAGAAATTGCCAGAGTGTGGTGTGTGCAAGGGCATGCCAACGCTAGCGACACCCTTGTGCTACTTAGGTGGGGTTACCTTTTGAGTAGTGGTGCAAGGACCATGTTGAAGCTTGCGATTGGTGGGGTGCCCCCTAGTGACAGGGTGCTTATGAGAAAGGTTGGAGGAAGTTCCACCCATGCAACTGACATCAAGGGATTTCCCTTTAATGCCAAAGGAGGAGGCACAAGGGGTCTGAATGCTCGTGCGGCTAGTTTTCCTAGGTTGGACTAGGATAGCAGGGCTAGCTAGGCCACTCGAGTAGGATGTGAGAGAGGCAAGATCAGCCAATCCGCTTGCCACAAGTAAAGTCTCAAATATGAGGATGTAGAAATCCTCAATCTAGACAAAGGAGGGATAATGGGATCCCATTGCAATTTTAGAGAGAGAAAGAAGGGAAGTTGTTACCTAAAACTAATCCGAGACAATGATCGGGTAGCATGTCCCTAGTGGAGTCACTAATTGATCTGGGCCTAGTTTTTGTTTTGGTCCTCGCATGGACGCATGAGAGGGAAAACCCTTTCTCAAACAACTGCGGGATCTACGAGTGCTGGGCACCTGTGGGTACACATGCGTGGGCTCTCTTGAGCATGGATAGGAACCAACAATGAGAGAGATTTTTACGGCAAGGGTGTGTTTGAACGCTTGCCTTGCCATTTGGGGTTCGTGGAACACACCCGGGCAGTTCGCCCTCTTAGAACAATTACAAAGACTAGCGGTTGTCTGCCAGCGTGATTTGGATAGGAACACTCTTCATGTTTTCAAAAGGGAGGTGGGAGCGGGATCGGGTCAGGGAAAGATGAACTGCCATAGGGTGGAAGCTCCTTAGGATCAGAATTGACTTCTGCACATTCAACAAGTTAATGAACTAGATCCTAGGATACCGAAGAGTGAGATCCCATGTTGCTGGGATCTAGGTTTTGACCTGGAGGGATCTAACCTCCACTATACATAAAACGAGTTCAATTAATTAGGATCCACCAATGCTTGCTCAATCCATTATCATATGCTTTAGCTTATTACC
>NW_006494789.1:9900359-9956435 GCF_000471905.2 Amborella trichopoda
CCGTACGACCGTACGTACCGTACCGTACCGTACGTAACGTAACGTAACGTAACGTAACGTACGTACGTCGTACGTCGTACGTACGTACGTACGTAGTAGTACGTACGTACGTACTACTCTACTTACTTACTACTACTCTCTTCTCTCTCTCTCTCTCTCTCTCTCTCTCTCTCTCTCTCTCTCTCTCTCTCTCTCTTGCATGCAACTGCAATGGGGCTTCGATTATCCCTCCCTGCAACGATTCCCTCAAAGAGACTTACTGGCTGGTGGAAGGGTGCGAGAGAACCTGAGGACTAGGATTCATGGGCTCACTCGGAACTACACTAGTTAGGTGCCTCGATCTCGCCCTCCGAGTCAGGATGACCTGGTGGCATGGTTTTGGGTTCGAGATGAACCCAGGACCTGAGATCGCTCTCTCAGGAACCATCTAAGGAGGATGTGGGTAGGAATACCAACTGGTGAGAGAGGAATTTGGTCGTGAGGTGGGACTTACCTCACATGGTGAGTGACACACTCGGGCTAGCGGGCATGAGCGCCCCCTTAGATTATGTGGAATGTCCCCCTGGCTTGTGACCGGTTTGGAATCACCTCCCTTGACATGTTTCTTCTTTCTTACATACACACACACATTAAAGGTACAGACAAGTGGGTCAGAAGACCCCACCTTGTTTTAGGGTGCACACACATATGTGTGTACTTTGAAGTAAAATGGGAAAATAACATGGTAGAATCCACATCAATTTGATACCCTCACGGTGTCTTCTTAACAAAGGACCCTCAATACATATTTTACAGCAAAGAGAACAGGGAAAACTTGTCGTAGAATCTGTGTCAATTGGATAGCCTGCCGGCATCTTCTTTAAGAGGGGACTCGCGACACATTTTTTTTTTGTAAAGAATGAGGGAAAAGGGATGAGATGGAGAAACAAATGATGGTTTAGCTTTCACCCAGCTCTTCAAATATAAAAAGGTTAATTTTTTTAAAAGAGGGGAAAACGAAGGCTAATCTAGCTTTCATATAGCTCTTCAGAGATAAGAGACAGAAAAGTGAGACGAAGGCTAGTTTGTTTTTCACCAAAATCCTTCAGAGATAAAAGAGAGAAAGAGAGACGAAGGCTGGTTTGTTTTTCACCTAGATCCTTCAGAGATAAAAAGTACTTTTGAAAGAGAGAGAAAAGAGGGACGGAGGATAATCTGGCTTTCACCTAGCTCTTCAGAGAGAGGAAGAAGAAAAGAAATGAGAAAGAGAGGGTGAAGGTTAGTTTGGCTCTCGCAAAACCTTCCAAAAGGGGAGAAGAGATGAGACTGAAATAAATGAAAAGGAAGAGAGAAGAGAGGAAAAAGAGACAAGAGAGGAAAAAGAGAGAAAATAAAAGGAATGAAAAAGAGAATGAAGTTTAGCTTGGCTCTCGTTGAACCTTCCAAAAGGGAGAAGAGATGAAAAGAACGACAAAAGAAGAGAAGAGAAGTGAGAAGAAGAAAGTAGAGAGAGAAGAAAAGGAATGAGAAAAGAGAGAAAAGGGAGAAGAGATGAAAAGAATGAGAGAAGAGAAGAGAAGTGAGAAAAGAAAGAGAAGAGCGTGAAGGCTAGCTTGGTTCTTGCTCAACCTTCCAAAGGGGAGAAGAGACGAGAATGAAATGAAACAAAAGAGGTAAATAAAATAAAATATAGTAAAATAAAATAAAATAAATGAATAAAATAAAAATAAAATAAACTAAGGTAAGGTAAAATAGGATAAAAAGCGAATTGAAAGAAATAGAATAAAATAGAATAAAGGAAAATTAAAATAAAATGAGAAGGGGTAACATGAGAGAAGATAGTGGTAAAAGAAAGGAATAAAATAAAATAAAATAAAGTAAAATAAAATAAGAGAGAGAAAGAGTTTGTTAATGGGTTTTGAGAGAATGGATGAATGAAGAACGAAAACAGCACGAAAAGAAGTGGGCGAAACGCAATGAAAAGAAGCGAAAAGAAAGAACGAAAGGAAGAAATGGGGGCGACAGAAACAACAGACATGGGCAACAGGCAGGTCATCACGAGGGGGAGAGACAAGGATGACTAGTAAGAGGTGGCGGTGATGGCTCATGAGGGCATTAGAAAGTGGTGATTGAGGGATAGAGAGAAGGGAGTAGGGAGCGAGAGAGACAGAGAAGTGAGAGATTGGGGGGTGCGAGAGATGACTCGCGAGTGGTTGCAGGTGGGTGGAAGTGGACAATAGGGAGAGAGGGTGACAGCCTGGTTGCAAGCAGCAATGAGGTGGCTCGACAGGAGAGGAGGGCCCGGCAAGAGAAGAGGGCTCGACAAGAGAGGAGAGGACACGACAGAAGAAGAGGGCTCGGTAGGAGAGGAGAGGGTATGACAGAAGAAGAGGCTCTGCAGGAGAGGAGAGAGCATGACAGAGGCGGCTCGACAGCAGAGAAGAAGGCACGATGGAGGCAGCTTGGCAGGAGAGGAGAGGGCACGACAGAGGAGGCTCGATAAGAGAGGAAAGGGCACGACAGAGGCAGCTCGACGGGGTTAGGAGAGTGCACGACAGGGAAGATTAGGTGTGCGGCAGTTTCTGGCTTCCATCTGTGTTTGTTTTCTTTTTTTAGTTTGGTGAGCAAAGGGGAGTGGAGCAGGTGGGAGTGAGGATGCACAAGGGAAGAGAAAGTGGACATGAGGGTGCACAAGGGAAGAGAAAGTGAGCATGAGGGTGCACAAGGAAAGAGAGAGAGAAGAAGTGAGAAACATGGATGGGGGCTTGTGCTTCCATCTAGGAGAGTGAAGAGATAGAAAGAAGAAGGCAGAGAAAGGAAAGAAGCATAGGGAGAAAGGAAAGAAGAAGAAAGAGAAAGAAAGGAGCAGAGAGAGAAAAGAAAGAAGAGAGAAAGAAGATAGGAGAGAGAAGAAGATAGGAGAGAGAAAGAAGAGAGAGAAAAAGAGAAAAAAGAGAGAGAAAGAGAAGAGGAGAGAGAAAGTTACCTTGCCCTCAAGGTTACCCATCCAAAAATCTTCTCTCTTCTGTCTCTCTCTCTCCAAGTAAAGAGAAACGTGACCCCAGATTCAAAGAGAAGCCCAAATTTTAGATTAAGTAAAGGAGGGTCTTTTACAAGAGCACATCACATGCTTATATAGAAAATTGGTCCAAACATGGCTGGATGCCCAATTCTTAACCTAATTGTGGAAAAATATGAATTAAATGAATTAACAAAAATTATGAAATTAGGAGCAAAATGATGATTTTGCCCCTCTCCCACAAATCTTGAAATTTCAATTAAGTCCCTATCATGGTCATGCAACCTTTGCAATCTTCCGGGGTCCTTCCGGTCTTCATCCACACAAAATATTATCACTTTCTTGATCGGCTCTGGAAGATGATCATTTTGATACCCATTTTGAGCAGTGGATCGAAATTTTGGGTCGTAATCACGAGCTATGAAAATCATGAGAAATGTGCAATCTTTGATTCAAGATAAATCCTGTGTCTCAGTTTTTTTTCATGATTTCTTCGTTGTATTTTGACGAGCATGGCGTCATGAGCATTTGGCGATGGAACTTTGCAGCTGTTCTTAGAAGACCTTTAGTCACGTTTTTTAACATTCTTAAGCCATTTCCAAGACTTTTGGAAATTTCACTTATGGATCAGGGCTTATTATCCTACTGCTTCCGTAGTCCACAGGAATTTTGGTACCTGCGGACCTAGGTCGCAAACTGCTCTGTCCTTATTCACATCGGGGATACAACTATTGAAAAATACTTTCAAACAGCTTGGCCCGCCTAATGTTGTGCTTCGAGAGAAGCGAGAAGGACAACATTCGGAATCAAAATGGTCCTTCGACTTTAGTATTCATCCTAGCCACCAGATCACATGAACACCGAAGGAATACTCGTGCGAAGCTGCTTCCCGGAGGGTTGACTAAGGTGCTTAGAAATTTGGCGGCCCATCTTAAGGGCTTGTAGACCCAGACATGGAGATGTTTGGGGGGAGAAGAGACGTTGAGGGATGTGTTTAAAGTCCTCACCCTTGTTGGACGTTTGAGAGATGATTTTAAAGTCTACACCCTGTTGTACATATTTGCGGTGTTGTTTGCTACTACACCAGCTTAGTTTTGAAAATTAGGGTACCTCTGTGGGCCCCATCATGACCAGTCCAATCGAGGGCTTTTTGTTGCCCTGTCTAGAATGTCGGGTCCGGTCAAGGAGGGGTTTGGCAAGGCAGCCTTAGAAGGGCTCTACCCCGGTTGTTGTTGGCAGGTATTGACCTAATTTGACAGTTTCTTGCCTTTAAGGGATGATTTTAAAGTCTCCACCCTGTTGGATGTATTGACGGCGTTGTTTGCTACTACACCAGGTTTGCTTGACCTGATTTGACAGTTTCTAGCCTATGAGGGATCTTGAGGGATGATTTTAAAGTCCACACCCCGTTGCACATATTGGCGGCGTTGCTTGCAACTACATTAGCTTTACTTAACCTGGTTTGACAGTTTCTTGCCTATGAGAGATTGTGAGGGATGATTTTAAAGTCTACACCCCGTTGGATGTATTGGTTACGTTGTTTACTGCTACTGCAAGTTTTCTTGACCTGGTTTGACAGTTTCTTGCCTGTGAGAGATGGTTAGGGATGATTTTAAAGTCTACGCCCCGTTGGACATATTGTTGGCATTGTTTGCTGCTACACCAAGTTTGCTTGACCTATTTGACAGTTTCTTGCTTGTGAACTTCTTGTTTTTGGGTCCTAATAATGGTATTCTATTACCGAGGATTTTTCTTGAAGTGCCTACTGAAGCTGCATGTGGAGGCAAACGCTACATCAACCTGCTTATTGGTCTAAGCGCCCTTTCGGGTTTTCACTTCGACTGGGGGAAGCAGTCTTGTAAAAGATGGTTTTCACCAACTTCCTTTTTATTAGGCTCTTTTGCCCATGACCTGACGCCCCTGTCTGTCCTTTTCCCATTCTTGTGCATAATGCCCTTCCAGTTTTCATCGTGCCTTGTTTTTATTTTACAGAACACTCTTATTCATGGTTTCGTGACCATGCCCGTCAGTCATTTTTACTCATGGTGCCCTTTCAGATTTTCGCCATGCCCGTTTTTTTGTGGGAGAGTGTTTAAGGTCATGCCTCCATGACCTGGGCTATGTTTTAAGGTCATATAGCCTTGACCATTGTGCGAAGTAGTTTAACGTCATGCGGCTAGGACATGTGCTATAATTTAAGATCATGCAACTAGACTGTGGCTATACAATTTAAGTCCTTGCAACATAGACCAGAATGGCAATGGATGTCTGTGGAGGCCATGGAACGAGTTTGGTGGGGGTTTGACTCATTTGGAGGAGATGGAACGAGACTATATATGCGTGATGGATGGCATTTGTATGGAAGATGGATAATGGTTGACCCACTAGCTGACGTTGAATATGGATGATGGAATGGCTCACCATGATTTCGTGAGCATGGGTATGACTCACTGAGGAATGTTGTGAGTTTATAAAGGCAATGGGGAGGAATTGAAAGTCGTATGCGAGCACGGACGGGCCAGCTCGGGGAAGCATGCGTGGAAGGACATGCAAAGGGTGTGTATGTAGCGGAGGGGGAACACGTATGTGGAGGTGTGTTTAAGGTCATGCCCCTGGGACCAGGGCTACGGTTTGAGGTCATATAGCTTGGACCGTTGCGCAAATCAGTTTAGCATCATGCAGCCAGCACGTGTGTTATAGTTTAGGGTAATATAACTTGGATCCTAGCTACATAGTTTAAGGTTTTGCAGCATGGACCGTTGTGCGAAGTAGTTTAACGTCATATAGCCAAGACGTGTGCTACAACTTAAGGTCGTGTAACTAGACTGTTATGCAAAGTAGTCTAATGTCATGCGGTCAAGGTGTGCACTATAGTTTACGGTCATACAGTTGGACCGTTGTGCAAAGCATTTGAATGTCATGCGGCCAAGACATGAGCTATAGTTTAAGGTCGTGCAACTGGATAGTTGTGCAAAACAACTTACCATCATGCAGCCATGATATGTGCTACAGTTTAGGGTCACACAACTTGGACCATGGTGCAAAGTAGTTTAATGTTATGCGGTCAGGACGTGTGCTACAGTTTAAGGTCATGCAACTGAACCGTGGTGTGAGTCACCATCTATGTGGGTAACTCAGTGAGGGGTGGACTCACTGAGGGATGTGAAGTGAAAGAGGCTCCATGGGGAACTGACTCACTGGGGATGAAAATGGCTAAGACCATTTCTAGGTAGTGGGTTCAGACGATTATGGTGGCCTATTGAGCGATGGTAGCTGGAAGCAGACTCACTAGGGATTAGGGAGTGAATGTGACTCCCTGATAATTAAAATGGGTTGACTTAGTGATCGGGGGCATGAACATGACTCCATGGGGATGGAAAGGTGATGAAGGTCGAACCTTACCGATGAGCACATGGACAGGCCGGCTAGAGAAGGCAAGCACGAAGGCCCATGAAAAAGGCATGGGTGCAATGGCAGAAGGGTTGCGCTCACACGACAGTCGAAGTGGTGATCATACACGACAATGAACATCGAGGTTCACACAGCAGCAGAATGCGCACGACAGCATGTGAAGAGAGGTGAGCTCGATGGGTTCCATGTGGAGATGCGCTCGGCAGCGGGTGCTCAGCAGCATGTGAAGAGAAGCGTGACGGAGGGTCACAGTCAAGGTGCACGACAGCGAACATCGAGCTGCACATGCAGCAGAACACGTACAACAGCATATGAAGAGAGGCGTGCTCAACTGGCTCTGTGTCGAGACACGCTCGGCAGTGGGCGCTCGGCAGAATGCGCTCAGCAGCATGTGGTGAGGGAGCACTTGGCAGCATGTGCTCGGCAGTTGAACATGTGCGACAGCTGGGGTGAAAAGACATGCTTGACGGGCTGCGCTCAGAGACGCATTCAGCAACCTGCACACGGCAGATGAGGCCAAAAGATCAGCTCGGTGGGCTGTGCTAGGAGACGCGCTCGGAAACATGCGCTTGGCAGCAAGGCATGGAGTCGTGCACGACAGTCTGGTAGAGGGGCGCGCACGTCGCCATGCCTCAACAGGTTGCAACGGAAGCGCCTAAGAAAGATGCTGGCCCAGGAGGCTGGATTCTTGATAGTCACCGATGCCCTAGTAGCCCAAGCCAAGGCCGAGTAACCTTCGAGCTCCTATTCCCGTGAAGCTTGTCACGTGATTCAAATCCATGAAGCATCACCCAGTTCGGGGCAAGTACCGAGTGGCCTCAGTCACGAGGACATGGACCCCCCGTTCGAAGTTGACCCTTTCATTGCCCGGTCTGGCCAGAGTCCAAAAATCCCCAGACGAAGAGTTGCAAGAGGCTCCAGAAGAGTGGGAAGAAGGTGGTCAGGCCACAGCTGAAGAGGATGAAGAGATAAACTTAGGCGGTGAGGTAGACTTAAGGCAAACTTTCATCTCAACAAAAATGTCCCCAAAAGGGAAAGAAAGTTATATCTCCCTCCTCCGAGCCAACCGGGACGTCTTCACTTGGAATTATCATGAGAAGCCCGGTCTAGAACCCTCAAATTGCTCTCCATTGTCTTGGCATTGATCCGTCTATCATACCCATAAAGCAGATCGATGTTGAGGTGAACAAGCTCAGGCAAGTTGGATTCATACGTGAAGTCAAATACCCGAGATGGCCAACAAATGTTGTCCCAGTCGAGAAGAAAAATGGCCAAATCAGGATCTGTATTGACTTTCGCGACTTGAACACTGCCTGCCCCAAGGACGACTTCCCCCTGCCGTTCATCGAGATGCTTGTCGATTCCAAGGCTCATTGCCAAGTCTTCTCCTTTATGGATGGGTATTTTGGTTATAATCAGATCAGAATGACACCATAGGATGAAGAGGCCACTGCAATTTTTACCCCAAAAGATGTCTTTTGCTACACTGTGATGCCTTTCGAGTTAAAGAACGTCGGTTCCCCGTACCAGCGAGCCATGACAACCATCTTCAACGATATGATCCACAAGGAGGTCGAGTGTTATGTAGATGACTTGGTAGTGAAATCTAAAACAAAGGACGCCCACATACAAGACCTTAAAAAGGTATTTGAACGGCTGCGGTGTCACCAACTCAAGATGAACCCCTTGAAATGTGCCTTTGGCGTACGCTCAGGAAAATTCTTAGGGTTCATCGTGAGGTACCGTGGGCTGGAGATCGAGCCTGTCAAAATCAAGGTAATCAAGGAAATGCCACTACTTACTACCTTGCATGAACTACGGTCTCTTCAAGGACAGCTGGCCTACTTTCGAAGGTTCATCTCAAACCTTTCAGGATGATGCAGTCCTTTTTCACACTTACTAAAGAAGGACACTCCTTTCATATGAGATGAGGCATGTCAAGCTGCACTCAATGACATCAAGCAGTACTTGTTGAATCCTCCAGTGCTCTCTATGCCAGTGTTAGGAAGGCCTCTCATCGTATACGTGACCGCCCTTGATGAGTCACTCGGGGAACAATGATTGGGGGAAAACAACGCTCTATTATCAAAAGCTGATCCTGTAAAATTTCTCATGACACGCTCATATTTGTCGAGACGCCTTGCCAAGTGGGCATTATTGCTGATGGAGTTTGATGTCACATATGTCCCACAAAAGGCCATCAAGGGCCAGGCCTTGGCTGACTTTCTAGTAGTACACCCCGTGCCGCCCGAATCTCCTATATCAAGCGACTTCCCTGATGAAGAGGTACTTTGTGCCGACCTTGCTCTTATGTGGGAATTATACTTCGCAGGAGCCTTCTAATCGAAACGAGGAGGCGCTGGAGTCGTATTCTTAACTCCTACAGGAGAAATACTGCCACTTTCTTTCTCTCTCGCTCAAGGCAATTCTCATAATGAAGTAGAATATCAGGCCCTTATAACTGGACTCAAGATAGCTTTCGATCTCGGCTTGGAGCAGCTCAAGATCTACGGCGACTCTGAGTTGGTTATCCGACAGCGCAAAGGGATTTATGATGTAAGAAAAGACACCCTCAAGCCTTATCACGATACTGTAAAATTGTATATGGCCCAATTTGAAGACGTATCCCTGAGTCACATCCCAAGGAGGCTAAATTCGCAAGCTGATGCACTTGTGAAGCTCGGTGCTACAATTCAGTTGTCCTCATCAAGAACCATGCTTGTTATGGTGGCGGAATGGAGACACATCGAGTTGAGAACTGAAGTCGATGCGGACGACGAGAGAAATATCTTCCTCGAGTGTCCTCCTTATCCATTTGGAGCACTTCTATCAGCCAAAGAAGTAATCAAGACCAAACAAGAAATAACATAGAGTTGAGGAGCTAAGGGTCGAAATCAAGAACCACAATTATTTGACCCAATATGCACAGAAATTGAGCAAGTCGAAGATTGGAGAGACCCCATTACTAGTTTTGTAAAACATGGCAGGCTCCCTGAAGATCATGTTGAACGTAATAGTATACGTCGAATGTCCACCAAGTGTTCCCTCCACAAAGGTGATGTTCTCTTTATACGGTCATCTGACGGCATTCTTCTGAGATGTGTAGACATCCAAGAGGCAAATAAGGTGTTATAAGAAGTACACTCATGCATTTATGGGCTGCACCAATTCGGTCCTAAGCTCTATGAACGAATATGTAGGTTGGGATACTACTGGCCTTCTATGATCGCCGATTCCTTAAGTTATGCTAAAAAGTGTCAGGTATGCCAAATACACTCCAACTTAGTTCACCAGCCTCTAGAGCCTTTACACCCTACGGTTGCATCATGGCCCTTCTCACAATGGGGTATGGATATTGTAGGGCCCATTGACCCCCCTTCCAGAATGGGCCATGTTTTCATTATAGCTGCAACATATTATTACTCTATGTGGGCTGAAGCAGTCCCCCTTAAGCAAGTTCCTGAGATAGCGATGGCCTACTTTTTTCGACATCATATCATATACAGCTTCGGAGTGCTCGACAAGATCATATCTGATAATGGCCCTCAATTTAGAAGTCATCACATCGATCGCCTAGTTAATCAGTTCGGTTTCGAATGGAGGTACTCGACTATGTACCACCCTTAGGTGAATGGATTAGATGAGGCTTTCAATAAGACTCTATGCAATGCTCTGAGAAAGTCAGTATCAAAAACAAGGAAGAACTGGCATGAGAGGCTTCCCGAAGCACTATGGGTTTATCGCACTACTATACGAAATGCTATTGATTCCACTCCTTATTCTCTGGTTTACGGGGGTGAAGCAGTTTTACCTTTCGAAATACAAATCCCTTCATTGCGAGTAGCTATTCACTAGGGAATAACCGAAGATAAGAAAGTCAAGCTCTGGTGTCAAGAACTAGATGCACTCAATGGAAAAAGGCTAGAGGCTCAACCGAACCTTGAACTCAACAAAGGGAGAATGAAGAGGGCTTTTGACAAATCTATCAAGATCTGCTCATTCACCTGTGGTGATTTAGTCTTAGCTGTCAAGAGGCCTTTTGTTATACATGGCCGGCGTAAAGGAAGTTTGAGCCTAAGTGGGAAGGTCCCTTTATAGTCAAAAAGTTCTCGCCCAATGAGGCCTACATACTAGCACATCCTGGTGGAGAAGAGGCGATGCCCCCTATCGGGGCGATACCTAAAGAAGTACTATTCGTGATGCGTAGGGACTCAACGCGAAAACAAGCAAGATAGTCCAAACAAAATGCTCACTTTTTTCTTTGATATTACAGTAAAAATGAGTTACAAGTTACAAGAACCCATTACTAGGGAGGTTACAAGTCTCTTGCGTCTCAAGATAAGAGGACGGTTACAAACCAAAACTTGTGCTTTTGCTCTTGCATCTGAGAGTAAGAGGATGGCTACAGGCCAAAAAAAATGCCTGGCCCATGAGGAAGAAGTAAACCCACAAAAGGAAGGACCTCCTCAAGAAGAAGAAGCGAAACCACTTGGAGAGTTAGCTTTAATTAATCTGACGAGTAAGAGGATCGTTATAGGCCAGAAGACAAAGTAGAGCCACTCCAAGAAGTTAGCCTCAGTCTATCTGATGTGTATGTCAAACATACAAGCCAGATACCTCATCTGATGTGTATGTCGAACATACAACGTAGAATCCATTCGACGTGAATATCAAACATACAAGAGGGGCTGCCCTGGCAAGGACTTGGCCTATGAAGAGAAGCACACCCTATTCACAGTGGATTCCCTTCCACAGAACAACGTGGACCTCATTGTTGTTCTGGAGGATTTGGCTTCCAACAGATACCACAAGCCACACCTCATCCTTCGCCACTTTTTACCAGCCCATGGACATTGTCGTATGTAGCTCATCACTGAGCGCCGCGAACCTCGCACGTGACTTACTGACACATGCGAACATCCTTTTTCACACCGTGATGAGCCACATGTGCTGACAACTACCAACTGAGGCCAACGTCGGTTGCGTTCTCCAAAGGCCAGCACAGGTTGTTCTCCTAATCCTTAGCGTCGGCTGTTTTGCTTGAGGGTCGGTGCCGGTTGTATCAACACACCAAATCATCAGCGTCAGTTACCTTAGTGTCAGTTGGAATTCTGTTAACGCTGGCCCTGTCGCGACTGCTCACCTCCCGAGACTCCTTGTTTTCACGCCTCCTTAAATGGTCACAGGACTTCCAAGGATGAAGGCCAACCATCACCACCTGCAGCGACCGTATGCCTTCCCCACAACGTTTCACCTCCTGTAGCCAGATGGCCCACCTCCGGTGCCCGTTCATCTTTCGCCAAAATTGCTCCCACAAGGCTGAAAACTCACAAAAAACTTTCCCGTTTATCTTTTTTATCTGAACTTCACCAGAACCTCACGGGGAAACCTCTGTGACACTATGAAAGTGTCGAAAAACTTCCACAACCACCGGGAGACCCCTTAAAAAGCCCTAAAAAGTCCTCAAGATGTGTGAAAATACTCACAATGTGTTTCCCCCCTCTTCCCGAAAGAAAAAAGATAGCAAGAGCATCCTCTGCTTCCCGAAAAGATCCCTGAAGAACTCTCCTTTCCCTACTACTCTCTCTGCAACTTCGTCAAATTCTGGGCAAAGTACGCACGCCGAAGGTCTTCTCAACAAAACCCTTGCCGGAATCATGCTACCTGCCGAAGAACCTTCCCTGCAGAGACTGTTGCTGAAGTCCCACAGCTCGTTGGAAACTTCTACCGAGCACTCTCCCCTCGAGATTGAAGAAAACTTGCTTAAGTTTTTACCCTTGGTGAAAAATAAGGGAAAAACAAGGTTTTTCCCCCTTATATAGACTAACTGCCCTCAAAAGCCCTTCACAAACTCGAAATACCAATTGCATCTAAGGGAAGCCAAGCTACAATGGGTCGGGTCGGGCTTCGACATGAGGCCCTAGGAACTCTCATCAATCCATCCCCAGCCCTGGTTGACGCAGCATCGAGTGAATTTTTAAACAAACCTAGCACCAGTTGACATAGCGTCGGGTGTGTTTTCAAATACAACCTAACGTCAGTGCCGGGTGTGTTTTCAAATACAACCTTAGCGCCGGTTGACTTAGCACCAGGTGTGTGTCCGAAATGACCCTAGCATCAGTTGACTTCAGATGATATCACGGGTCATCCACAACGCCAGCTAAACAGCGCCGATTGTGTTAGAACTCAGCGCCGGTGGTGTTGTGAGAACTCAGCGCCAATTGTGTTGTGAGAACTCAGCGCTGGTTGAAAATTCACAACAAACCATCAGTGCTACACGTGGCGTCGGCCATATTTCAAGCAGTATCTGCCCTACCATTATCCCTAGTGGACTTGCACCCAGGCTGTTGCACCTAAACTGTGAATGCCCCAATGGAGTCATGTGCTGTCCCTCATCCCCCATTAGGAGTCACACCCATACTGCGGCCCATCATCCTCAATGAAGATAGGGTCATTCTTACCTCCCCAATCCCCAGGGAGTCAGGTTACCAGTCATAAAGTCTCATCTTTCACCCCAGAGAGTGCCTTACCCCTTAAAAACCACGGCAAGGTCCACTTCTGTTGGTCATCCATCATCAAGTCACCATTTCCACCTAGCCCACAGTTTGTGAATGGTCTCAACCATGTTATCCCCAGGGAGTCAGATTACCATCCACATACCTATTCCCCATGGAGCTCCACCAACATGGCGATCCACTTCGCGGTTCGTGCTGCATGACCCTAAACTGCACAACTCTAGTCTAGACGCACGACCGTAAACTCTGCAGTCCATGCTGCATGACCCTAAAACTGCACAGACCCTGTCTAGACACACGACCCTAAAATCCGTGAACCGTGTTTCATGGCCCTAAACTCCACAACCCTGATCTAGATGCACGACCCTAAACTCCGCGGTTCATGCTGCATGACCTTAAACTGCACAACCTTGGTCTAGACATAGGACCTTAAACTCCGAAGTCCGAACTATATGACCTTAAACTGTGGCAGAGCTCTAGTTACATGACCTTAAACATCACGGTCCAAACTATATGACCTTAAACCATAGTCTACATCCCGGTCGCACGACGTTAAAATGCACAACACCATGGTCCAAACTATACGACCTTAAACTGTAGCGGAGTTCAAGTTGCACTACCTTAAACTGCATGGTCCCAACTGTATGACTTTAAACTACATAATTATGGTCCGAACTATATGACCTTAAACTGTAGCGGAGGTCTAGTTGCACGGCCTTAAACTACAGGGTCCAAACTATATGACCTTAAACCATAGTCTATGTCTCGGTCACAAGATGTTAAACTACATAACTATGGTCTAAACTATATGACGTTAAACTATAGTGGAGGTCTAGTTGCACGACCTGAAGTTGCATGGTCCAAACTATATAACCTTAAACCATAGTCTACGTCCCGGTCACATGACGTTAAACTTCACAACACTATGGTCTAAACTATATGACTTTAAACTGTAGCGGAGGTCAAGTTACACAACCTTAAACTGCATGGTCATAGTTGTATGACTTTAAAACTGCATAACCACGTCCCACTATATGACCTTAAACTACAGTACACGTCCTGACTGCATGACAATAAACTGCTTTGCCCAGGTCAAGGAGGCATGACCATAAACTCGCCCCCACATACGCGTACATGCCTTTACGTGCACTTTCATGCACACCTTTCCTAACCTACCTGTTAGTGTGCGCGCATCACCTTCATTACCTCCCATGAGTTCATCACCCTACATCATTCCCCAGTAAGTCTCACCCATGCTCACAAAATGGCGAACCATCCCGTCATCCATACTCATTGTAAGTTAGTGAGTCACCATCGTCCACTCACCTTTCATACATTACCCATATCTCATGGGTAGCCTCGAGCCATCTCCCCAAGAGAGCCAAACCACCACCATACTCATTCCATAGCCTTCATAGACTGCCATCCATCACCATTGTAGTCCAGCTATATGACCTTAAAACTATAGCGCACGTCCAGGCCGCATGACGTTAAACTATTTCGCATGGGTCAAGGAGGCATGACCATAAACTCGCTCTCACAAAAATAATAATAATAATAATAATAATAATAATAATAATAATAATAATAATAATAATAATAATAATAATAATAATGGGCATGGTGTATACCTGAACAAGGGAACGATATGAGTAAAAACGATGGACAGGCATGGTCTCGAAACCATGAGTAAAAGAGTTCCGTGAAAAACAACCGGGCACGGTGAAAACCCGGACGGGCTTCTTGAGTAAAAATGGATAAATAGGGTGGACATGGCAGAAAGGTCATGGGTAAAAGAGCCCCAAATAAAAAGAAGTTGGTGAAAACCATCTCTATGGCGCCGCTTCCCCAATCTAAGTGAAAACCCACAAAGGACGCTTGGACCAATAAACAGGTGACTTCAGCTAGTACTCTTATCATCGTCAAGACATCCAATATGATGTAGACGTTAAAATCATTCCTAGATGTTCTTTTTCAGTTCTGAGTGAATAAGTAGCCCAGTCGACACCCCTCTTCACTCCTGGGTGAACAGGTAGCCCAGTAGACGTCCTTCTTCAATCCTGGGTGAATAGGTAACCCAGTTGACACCCCTCTTCAATCCTGGGTGAACAGGTAACCCATTCGACGTCCTTCTTCAGTCTTGGGTGACCAGGTAGCCCAGTCGACGTCTTTCTTTAATCTTGGGTGAACAGGTAGCCCAGTCGACATCCTTCTTCAGGACCAGGTGACAACATAGCCCAGTCATTCTCCTTCTCTTACAAGACCCTCTCCCCATGCACAGAGTGTGCATGCCTTCTCCTTCTCTTACAAGACCCCCTCCCCATGAATGGAGTGTACATGCCTTCTCCTTCTCTTACAAGACCTCCTCCCCATGCACGGAGTATACATGCCTTTTCCTTGTCTTACAAGACCGCCTCCCCATGCACGGAGTGTGCATGCCTTCTCCTTCTCTTACAATACCTCCTCCCCATGAACAGAGTGTGCATGCCTTCTCCTTCTCTTACAAGACCTCCTCCCCATTCACAGAGTGTGCATGCCTTCTTCTCTTACAAGACCTCCTCCCCTTGCATGTAGTGTGCAGGCCCTCTCCTTCTCTTACGAGACCCCCTCCCCATGTACGGAGTGTGCATGCCTTCTTCTTCTCTTATATACCTCCTCCTCATGCATGGAGTGTGCATGCCCTCTCCTTCTCTTATAAACCTCCTCCCCATGCATGGAGTATGCATGCCTCCTCCTTCTCTTATAGACCTCCTTCCCATAAAGAGGTAGCATTTATTTATTAACTAAGGCTAAAATGTCGATGGATCACCCAAAACTAACCCTAATTGATGATAATTAAGGTTTATTTGAATTAAAAGAAATAAAAAAATAGGGTGCAAATTGACTAATTTGCTCCTGCCTAACAATTCATGGAATTCTAAAATAGTCTCTACTGCTGCCTTAGAACGTGCGTGATCTTTCATGGATGATTCGGGGTTACACAGATGCACATTTGTCTGAAAGATGATTGTTTTCTTGTAGGGCTCGACATGGCGATCGGTTTGATACCAATTTCGAGCGATGGATCATGTTTGAAAGTCATGATCATGCGACTTGAAGTTTGGATGAATCTTGAAAACTTCATATCGATAGCGTGCTCGTTTCTTAATGTTTTACCATGATTTCTTAACTAGATCACAATAAGCATGCCATCACGATCGCGTGGCAACAAACGCAGCTCAATTTCGTGCCCAGACGAATATTTAGTAAATTTGGAGTTTTGGTTGGAATTTGGAATTCCAATGCTAGAATTTATAATCACTTTATTGTCTTCATGTGTAAAATTCGACCGTTCATCATGTATGGGGTGCGAACTAGAGATAGCCCTAGACCTTACGCATATTATGGAACTGGTCTCGTATCAATCCGATCTACGAGCCCCGTGATTTGCCACTCGAGCGAGGCATATCACTGCTGATTTTTCTGCAACTTTCTTCACGGATCAGCAACTTCTCTCTAGCATTTTTCCTTATTCAGGAGTCGTCACGGGGCGTACCACATATCAAAATGCTCGTCTTGACGAGACGAACACGCTTACAAAATATGAGCATGATCCGACCTAGGACAAATGAGATATGGACCCAGAAAGTTATTGTGCATGATTGTCCCTTTAATGGAGATTTCTTGCAAGGTGGCCGCATGAGAATAGTGCGCGGCTCCTCTTATTTCGGTCATTTACCCATGACTTCTTCCTGGAGTGTTCGTTTAAGCTAAAATTTGACCCCCAGGGGTTTTCAACCGTGTCGAATCCAATGACAGTAGTCTCAGGGCCATTTGATGCTCCGAGAGTAGGGTTCCAGTTATAGGGGTCCGTTTCAGGGTGCTAGAGACTAATTCTACCGAAACTGTTTCTAGTCTGCACTGCCTTAGAGATGTCGGAATGCGACGAAACTCGACAGGAGGCTTTTAGGAATCCTTATGAAGGTCATTCTAAGACTGTCAAAATTTCCACTGTTTGTCATGCTTTATTATCTGACTTCTCTCTTTTATTACGCATCGAGGAACCATGGTGCTGAAAAATGTCTTCAAATAAGGGGGTCGACCAAGTGTCATCCTACAGAGGATTTTAGGCAACCAAAGTAGAAGTCGAGCAAGGGAAGAAGTTTAGGCCGTATCAAACGCCATTTCCCAAAACTCAAACCGAGATAACCCCGAGGCACAACAACCTCAAAACCAAGACCTACCTAGGTCTAGGGGATTTAACCCAACCTCGAGCCACCATAGTACAACTCACGTTGTCTTGAACACTGTACGAAGCAGAGGTGTCGACCCAAACAGACCCTTAGGCGAGATGGGCGTCCAAGCTGCCCTTAAAAGTCTAGTTGACCTAGGTTACACCATTCATACTCCAGCTTATGAGTCGATCCCAAACCAACCTTAGTGACATAGGTCAACCCTTAGCACAACCGAGTCAGCCGATTATTCAATCAATCCCTTTAGTTCATCTGATCCAACAAATCGTGCAATTTTCACAACCGGTGGCGACACATATGGGTCAGTACGCCCCTCAGGCACAAATTTATCAAACCGCCTCGATGACTGCAGCTCGTCAATCTTAGGCTCATGCAGGCCAACATATACCCCAAGTCTCGACTCATCAGTCTACGCTTGGGAACCCACTGACCTGTGGGCCTACTGTCAGGCCAAATACTCAACATGAAGGCAACTTAAAAGCAATGCAAGATATGCTTGTAAGAATGGGCATGCATGAAATTCTACCCCCGAAGGCCTATGTTCATGAGACCCTTGGAGGCATGGAAGACCTTCCCTTGGGATTTTTCGTCCCAGAATTTAGAAACAAGTTCAATGGGAAGAGCGATCCAGATACTCACGTCAACGCGTACCTCCTCTCCATTCAGGCTTTACGAGACAGGCCTAACCAACTGAAGGCCATATTTTTGCAAACATTGACAGGCGAGGCCTTGAACTAGCATCGAAGAACAATGTCCGCTCAACCACACATCACTCCAGATGAAATGTTCAACCTATTCATCTCTCATTATCCCGGGTCGACACCAAGACCTCTCTCCCTGGGCGAGCTCAATGCAACGAAACAAAACTCAAGAGAATCTTTCGAGGATTTCATCGGTTGATTCTGCGAGGTGGTGATGTAGGTCTTAGAATGTCCACTTACAAACCCAGCCAAAATCTCCATAGTCTTGGAGAATGCCGCACCTGAATACAGGACCCTCTTCAGCCAAGGTCTTATCCCCCACTCCTTTGACTCCATGATCGAGTGGGTGGTGCGACATGAAAGGGCCAGAGGAACACCCCTCAGCACCAGGCCCAATAATAAACCGATAACAAATCCTCAAAATAAGAACGAAAACAATAACAAGGTGAATGCTTCCGGTCAAGTTAATGATATTGTCATTAACGGACCGGCTCAAGATTCAGCTACTCAACGCAACAATCAAAACCAAAATCGAAGGGGTCAACCTAGAGCCAACGCTCAAAATAATAACCGAAGGCGATAGGATAACTTCACCCCTCTCAAGGACCCATTAGATAAGGTGTTGGAATTACTCCTGGCTAGAAACATGGTTTATCTCCTGCCACAATCTGAACCTCGATTTCAAGTCATGAATAAGAGCAAGTGGTGCAAATGGTATCAAACCATGCTCATGATACTCAAAACTGCTTGTATTTGAAATGGGTGATTCAAGGGTTAATTAATAGGGGGACATTATTGTCACACCTAGAAATCAATCTGTCAAAGAACCTAATCAAAAGATAAGTATCTTCACATATCCTTTCCCTAAAAATATGATCACAACAATCGAAAAGCAGGGAGCTCAAGCCAACTCAAAAGAGAACGTCGTCATTCACATGGTTGAGAGTGGAGATGAAGAAGATGATCTTAGTCAATTCATATTTGCTTGTGATCATCACTTTCAAGATCCCGAAGAAGATCTTTTGAGCCTTCTAAGAGGAAACCCTTCATCTCTGAACCTCGATAACTTCTCAAGTGGGACCAATATGATGAGGACGATACACTAGAGATACGGAGTGTGCTTGTTGATAATGGGGCATCCTTAAACATATGCCCTACGAGAACAGAAGAGCCGATAGGCAAAAGCCTAGACTTTGAGCCATGTCTACTAACTATCGCTACATACGACTAGAACAACAGACAAGCTGAAGGCATACTGCCTCGCACACTCAAGATCGGCCCTACCGTCCAAGTGATAAAGTTTTATGTCTTGGGTATAAAACCTTCATTCAACATGCTGCTAGGAAGACCGTGGCTGCACAAAAACCTCGTGGTTGCCTCTACGCTCCATCAATGCTTAAAATTTCCGACTAAATATGGTGTCGTGAAGGTATGTACTGAACCCCCTGCTTTTCTCAATCCTAATATACATAATAGGAAGCTAACCATGAGGGTCGAGCTTGGAGAAATCCCACTTGCTTCCTCGAGCAAGCCGATTGTGCCACCTTACGCCTAGAGGTCGGTGACCCTGTTCCTCAAATTTTGTAAACTTCCACATCGATGGAGGACATCATCCAATGTCAACATTAATGCCGTTTCGAGCCCCTCAAGGCTTGGCACATGCTCTTCTCCCAAGGCTTCCAACCAGGCCAAGGCTTGAGGAGTCAAGGGCAAGGCGTAACGGAGGCAATTTCTGAATCACTCCAAGCCAAAATTGAAAAAGGTGATCGAAGAGGTCTCAAGTGTTCTCTCACCTTATTTCAAAGTCGAATGAAGCCTTCATGTTATTCAGGTTTTGTATCTGAGACGCATTCAAAGCCTCGACCCTCTCGATGCCCATACTTCAAAACGGCCAAAGGTGATCCTTGAATCCCCAACGGGGAATAATTCCTTTTCCACACCTCAACACACACAAGAACTAGGGATTGAAGACCTTTTTGCTGACCTGGATTTGAAGATATGCACAATTGGCTCTAACACAGCCAAGCATTCTCATCCACTGATATAAACCCAGAGACGAAATTGATCGATCATTCCTCTATCTCGAGAATCACTGGAAGCATACCAGGGGCACCTTCAAGTCTTGGTGCCAAAAAATGGATCGACACAAAGTGACCATCTAACCATCCTGCGCATCCAGTCCCAAACATTTCTCTCATGAGTCTCATAAGGGACACCTCTTGTGTTATTTAAAAAACCGTTGAAAATTCAAAACTTGATAAACTTGATAATAATGAAAAAGAATTTTCAAAAAAGGCGAACACTCAAGATAGCCCAATAACAGTACACAATACCTAAGACAATGAATTGAACGACCAAGATGAAGATCAAGAGAGCTAAGAGTCTGAAGAAATCTTTCAACTTGAGGAACTCACTTCCCATGTTGAGCAATTCAAGAAGAGGTTCGATGATGACCCAACAACTATCATCAAAGAAAAGATCTATGTAAATTTAGGAACTGAGAAGGACCCAAGGTTAACTAAGATTGGAACCTCCCTTTCTTCTGAGGAGAGGGAAAATATGATTTCCTTTCTCAAGGAATATCGCGATGTCTTCGCTTGGTCATATGATGATAAGTCAGGGTTAGATCCCACATTGGTGCAACAACACCTCATATTCACCAAAGGGGCAAAGCCCGTGATGCAGAAACTCCGACGTCAAAAGACCCACCTTGAGCTCAAAATTAAGGAAGAAATTGGCAAACTGCTCAAGGTGAAGTTCATTACCCCCATCAATTACTCAGAATGGTTGGCCAACATAGTGGTCATACCCAAGAAAGATAGGAGGATCCGAGTGTGTATTGACTACAGAGACCTCAACAAGGCATGTCCTAAAGACAATTTCCCGTTACCAAATATAGATGCCTTGGTCGACAACACTGCGGGGTACAAGATGTTGTCATTTATGGACAGCCTCTCAGATTACAACCAGATCCTCATGACAGCAGAAGACAAGACCAAAACATCGTTCATAATGCAATGGGGAACCTACTGCTACTGTGTCATGCCGTTTGGCCTCAAGAATGCAGGGTCAACTTATCAACGCACAATGACTAGCATCTTCCATAACTTAATGCACACCATCATGGAAGACTATGTCAATGACATTCTGGTCAAATCGAAGGCTAGGTCTAATCATCTCACCAACTTGAGAATCATTTTTGAAAGACTTCGGAATCATCAACTCAAACTCAATCCATAGAAATGTGCCTTTAAAGTTGAATCCGGCAAATTACTAGGCCTTACAGTGAGCCAAAGGGGCATTAAGGTGGACCCGTCCAAAATACGAGCCATCACTGAAATGCCCCCTCCTCGAAACATTAAAGAAATATGTAGGCTTCAAGGTCACATACAAGCCAAAAGGCATTTTATCTCACAACTGGCAGACAAGTGCGCACCATTCACTCCTTAAGAATGATACCCCATTCATATGGGATAATGAATGCCAAGAAGCGTTTGATCAAATCAAGGAGTACCTCACCGAACCTCCCATCCTTAGTCCTCTTGTCAAGATAAACCCATATTTCTATACATATCTATGAAAGACAAGACCATGGGGGCAATGTTAGGACAATACGATGATTATGGAAAAGAACAAACGATATACTACATCAGCAAAACCATGGTTGACTATGAGACAAGATACACGGACATGGAGAAGCATTTCTTAACACTTATTTGGGCTATGCAGAAATTAAGACATTATGTCTTATCTCATACAGTCAAACTCATCTCAAAAATAGATCCTCTCAAGTACCTATTTGCGAGACCAGTTCTTAATGGGTGTTTGGCAAAGTGGAGAATGCTACTAAGCGAGTTCGAAATCAAATATGTCACTCAAAAATTGGTCAAGGGACAAGCCATTGCAGATCACCTGGCAGAACATGCACTGCGAGAAAACACTCTTGTTAACACGGATCTCCCTGATGAGGATCTCTTCACAATCGAAGACTCAATTTAAAAGCTATACTTTGACAGCGCAAGGAATGAATACGGGTCAGGTATAGGAGTCATACTATGCTCACCCGAGAATATTATAATGCCAACAGATTTTCCATGTACCAATAACAATGTTGAATATGAAGCCTTGATAGCCGAGCTCGAGAACGCCATGGGAATGAAAATTCAGCAAATACGAGTGACTGGTGACTCCTTACTCATCATTAACCAAGTTCAAGGAATTTGGAAGGTGAAAAAAGAAAAGCTCAAACCCTATCAAGAAAAAGTGGAAAAGATGATCCCATATTTCAAGAAAATCACCTTTTAGCACGTAACTAGGGAAATAATCAATTCGCTGACACCCTTGCGACCCTTGCTTCAATGGTTGATATTACTTCAAAAATCACCATGTTGTCATTCTACATCAAGAATAAACATAACCCTTCCCCACCAAGGATCGAAGAAGAAACAGAGCAAGAAAATGAGAATGATGGGGAAGTGTCTCTCGTAGATTCAATTGCGCTAGTTAAGGCAAAACCATGGTTCCACGATGTTCTGTCCTTGCTGAAAGATGAGTTATACCCCGAAGGAGCTACCAAAAAGGATAAAGTTGCCCTTCGAAGTTTTTCTATATGATTCTTAGTAAGAGGGGATCTCCTGTTCAAGAAATCCTTCAATGGCATCATTTTACGGTGTCTTGATTAGCCAGAAATCGACCAAGTACTGACAGAGTTATACAATGAAGGAGATCATTCGGAGCCAACTGCCTCAGCTCAGAAAATCAAGCGCCAAGGCTACTATTGGACCACCATGGTTGAATATTGTTGGAAGTTCGTCAAGAGGTGTCCCAAATGTCAACTTTATGGAGACCTCATCCATGCACTGTCTATACCACTCAACTCAACACCGCCCGTATGGCCCTTTGCCATGTGGGGTCTGGATATCATCGGAATGAACTCACTGAAAGCCTCAAACGGCCACCGTTTTATATTAACGGTTACAGAGTACTTCACCAAATGGGTAGAGGCCACATCATTTGTCAAAATTGAGGAACAACTTGTTGCCCATTTCATAAAGAACAACATTGTATTCAGATTCAATGTTCCTAAGTCAATCATTACTGACAATGGATCCAACTTCAAGAAAGAAAAGGTCACTAAGGTATGCAAAATTTCGGGATAACGCAAACATTCTCCACACCTTACTACCCTCAAGGAAACGGACAAGCAGAGGCCACAAACAAAGGATTTTTCAAAATTATAGACAAAATAATAGAAGGTGGCAAGGATTGGAATGAAAAGCTAACCGACGCACTATGGGCCGACCCGACAATTGAGAAGACTAGTACTGGTATGACCCCATACTCATTGGTGTATGGTATGGAATCAGTGCTACCGATTGAAGTTGAGATATCATCTCTTTAAGTGCTTATCCACAAAGATTCAGATGAGGAACAAAAGATCGAAGCACGAATTGCTGCCCTTGTTACTTTGGATGAAAGATGACTACGAGCAACACAGAATATCATTGCTTATCAGTTTAGAGTCGAGAGGGCATACCAAAGGAAAGTTGCTCCTTGACAATTCAGAGAAGGGGACACGGTACTTAAGAAAATCTTCCACATTCTGGCAAATCCATACCCTTAGGCTAGTTCAAACCTAATTGGGAGGGGTCATTTGTGGTTACCTGAGTGCACACATGCAATGCTTACAAGATCAAAAATCAGGAGGGGTACAAGCTCAACAACCCCATTAATGTGATTATATCTCCGAAAATACTACCCGTAACAGGCTCAAAAGCATTGTGAAAATCTGAAAAGGCATCACAAATAAAAAAAAAAACAAAAAGGCAAAAAAAAATGAGCGTGGTGAAAACCTGAAAAGGCATCACAGGTAAACAAAAGAAGAATAAAAAATCTCCAAGAAGAAGCTTCCGATTCAAAACACTCAAGTACAAATATATACTTGCAAGTTCCAAAAAAACTGCACAAGCAGACTCTGAGGACGAAGACTCCTCCTAAACCCTACAGGTTCCCAACATAACCAACTCAGAAAGATGTGGGAGGTTGATATGAATGGAAAACAGAAGTGACTTCGATGAACCCTGGAAGAACGTTGAGACTTCTCCAAGATGGAAGCCAGGCAAGAATCAAGAGAACTCTTCATGGAACCGCGAAGCACAGGATGAAAGCTCCAAAGGTAAAAAGATAACTTCGAGACTTTTGAGTTCTCACGATCCCACAAGGAAATCTTGTCATCATCTTCGGATAAAACATAATAAAGAAAATAACCACCAAAGGGGCCACAGGTGACAAAACTGTAAGGCCCGTCCCATTTGAAAATGCTTTTCAAATTGACTTTTAAATCATCAATTTTCAAAAAAAAAAAACCCTTTTAGAAAGGACTCCCTCCATCACTACAAGAGGCTAAACTGTTAGTCGATCTAGCCTCGTTCTCGAAGCCAACTTCCTATGCCTGTTAAGAAGGCTTGAAACAAGTCAAGCTCCATGGTTGTATGATTATAACTACTAACTACCACATATAGGAGATGGGTGAACCTCGCAAATGACGAAATTGACAAGTCTGGGAGCGTTTTTCTCTCAGCTGGATCCCCTGAGGCAAAATGAGGCAAGCTCATCACCATGTGTGCATATGATGAACCAATAGTTAGAAATTCGGGACAAAAACCCTATACAACTAGGGGGCTGAGTTTGTAAAAATTCAGTTTGAAAAGTGTGTGCAAAGAAAGTGTCTACTATGCTTTGATGAATCAAATGCAACGTAGAGATGAATAAAGACCCCCCAACAGGGACAGCAACAAGGAGAAAATTAAAAAGAGTAGAAGGGATTCCACAATTCTAGAGGACCAATCAAATGGGAAATAAAATTTTGATTCTATTCATCCATTGAAAATGGGCTTATTATATGCAATTACGCAATCAACTCTGGTTTCGAGACCAAAATTTCTACTGTCCTAACAGACTTCAACGAAAATAAAACTACTGAAAAATAATGTTGATCATGAGATCAACTTATTCATGCCAAGAAAAATAAATAAAGAAAAAGAAAATATTTGGCTATTTAGTCTTCGGCTTCAGATCAACATCCTTCTCCTTGAGTTTCGCCAAGGCCACCCATCGAGCTAGTTCGATTCCAGCCTCTTCTAAGCCAATATCAGACACGTCCTCATTGGAATTGATTCATTTATTTGAATAAGAGGCGTCATCTTTTAGATGAGGCACGGGATCCTAAGCAAGAGTAAAAGGTTCTCCACGAAGTCTCTAAGATCTAGGGCACAGTGGAAGAGGACATGCACATTCCCACCAATAAGCGTAGTTGGGGGTGGTCATGAGCTTATCTTGCTTGACCAACCCCTCACTAGAAGAGGACTTCTACCCCTTCCACGACAAACCTGCCTTAACCAGAAGTGTGGAAGAGTGTCGTTGAAGCGAAAAGATAGGGCGACGATCGATCGCTTCTCCTGGGGAAGTGTAATTCTAAGTATGGCGAAACTGGCAAAGTACCCTTTGAGGGAAATTCCCCTATGTGAAGAACTGTCCCGCCAGAATAAGACATGAATGCCCCATAATAGGCAGAAACTGGGGCATATTCTCAAGACCCCTGATCACCTAATTAAAGGACGACAACTCGTCCAAAACCTGACGATAATAATTGACATCTCGAGGTCGGGTGGAGTCATTTACATATGCCAGTCCCAGAGCAGTAAATACAACAATCGTTGATGGAGGAGGACGGACAATGGTGATGTGTTAATAGGCCCAAATTTGCAGAAAATAGGAGCCAAAATGATCCCAACAGGTCACAGAACAGAAACCCTGTACCCCGGAACCATCCGGAGCAGATTGACCTGGGCGACACTGCTGGTGTCACCCAGCCTGTGTGGGCAACACTGGCGTGTCACTCAGGTGACACCACTAGGTCGCCTAACTGAGACACTCTCGGTTCAGTCCGAGCTTTTTCCAATACTTTTTTATTGCAAAAATATGGGATCTGGGGGCCAAAACAAGAAGAAAAACTGAGTTGCAAGGGAAAAATAAAATAAAATTGAGTTTGAAAATATACTTGCAAAATCAAGATGCTTCCCTCAATGAATCGGTCGCCTCGGGTGACCCGGTCGTGAAGACCCCTTTAAATTCCCGTCAACACGGCTGGATGGTGTAACCCGCTCGCTCCCAGAATGCATGGGCTAAAGGAACAAGGGAGCTACGAACCTCCTTACGACCACTCAAAAAAAGAACGGAGCCCAACAACACAACAAGGAAAATATGGATCTGTTCAGTGGCCCGAGACCGCTCTCGATTCCGGACCAGCAACTCCATATTGACCCATTGACCATGTGAAGAGTAGGCAGCCCCCAACAGTCGCGCACCCATGATGGAATGATTGTCGGTAGCAGTAGAGGGTTGATACGCAATTCCGACCAAGCTCAAGCCAAAAACCCTGGCAATTTCCTCCAAAGTTGGCGTTGTCTCTCTTGTAGAAAGGAAGAAGGTGTTTGTTTGATAGTTGAATCTCTCATCAAGAGCCTCAAGGAGTAGAAAGTTCACATGGCAAGAGGCCATGTTCAATATTCCTATCATCGAAACTGAGGTCAAGAAGGCTAAGAGCTCGGGCCATTGCTGAGCAGAAAGAAACCAATCCCTGAACCAAGGTCCGATAATAAGGAAGTCATTGACACGTCGAGGAACTTTACCAGATCGAGGGCCCTGCGAGATATGGGAGGGCAGAACTTCAGGGAAGCTCCTAACCCTAGGAAAAAGAGGGGAAGCCTCCTCCTCTCCTCTATTATCAGCCCGCTCAGAAACCTTCCCCTTGCCCTTGGAAATAGCTTCGCCCTTCCTAGGAGCCATGAAATTCTAAGAGTGAGAGTAAGAAAAAATAGTAAGGTTAGAGGGAAGATGATGAAGAAGAAAGAAGATGAAGATGGGAAGAAGAAAGATGAGCTTGAAGGATGAAGGGAGAATGGGAAGGAAGATGCTTTTTTATAGAAAATAGGAAATCCGACCAAAAACTCATCCTGAAGCTATCCACTTCGGCCAACAGAAGGTTTAGATAACCCTAAAACCTTCCAAAATGATAAACTTTGATTTTGGATGTTACAGGTCTAGGCGACACGCCTGGTGTCGCCCAATTCTGTACTCAGGCTGGGCGACACCACCAATGTCACCCAGGTCACACTACTAGTGTCGCCCACAAAATTTTGAAAAAAAAAAAGATGCTCTTTTCATCTCAGCATTTTACAAATAATATATATATATATATATATATATATATATAGGCATGTCGCCCAGCCTGTGAGGGCGACACTCCTTGTGTCGCCCGGGCGACCCAGGGCGACACCACTGGCCTCTTCCAATTCAAAATTATGCTAGGATGTTGTTGGTTCGTCCATCCCTCAACGTTAGTGGCCTCTTTGATGCTGCCACCAAGGTAGTTCAAAATATGATAACCAATTGTGCACTTGCAACCGCTACGTTTATGGGTAACGTGACTTAAGTGGTGGCGTGGTCAGAAACTAACAACCCCGGTGCCTTTGTTGGCACTGCCACTAACCTCTTCCAGATCGAAATCAAGCTAGGATATTGTTGGTCCCAGCTCCAATGACATGACTCCCATAGTCTAGGTAATGATGCTTGCGATTTGCATATCTCGAGTCCCGGCAATTGATGGTGGTTTGGGACAATCAAACACACAGCACTGCTAGTGGCTAGGAAGTTTAAGTAATCATGACCACTCGTGACCATGATGTTTAGCTTGCAGGCTCGGAAGTTGGGCCACTGTCTTCTCAATGAGGCTTTTGCCCTCTCTTGCGCTACAAGTAATGTTGTTGATTTGTTTGCTGAACAACCCCACCACTGGAGTTAGCACTGCAAAGTGTAGTTGAACATTATGGCCAACGACTTTTCAACAAGGCCTTTGCCCTATTCTACAATACAAGTAATGTTGCTGACTTGTGCACCCTATAACCCCACCACCAGAGTTAGGCTCTGCCAGTAGTGTAGTTGAGTTGTGTGATCAACGACTTTCTAGCAAAACCTCTACCCTCTTCTGCACCACAGGAGATGTTGTTGACTTGTGCCCCCAACAACCCACCGTCAGTTTTATGTTATCCCAGTGGTGTAGTTGGGTTGTGAGGCCAACAACCCCACCAATAGAGTTGGCCAGAATTGGAGCTACTTGTGGGATAGTTGAACCTCGGTGGCCTTGCAGACTATTTTGGAAAGCTTCATCTAGATTTTGAACTTCTGTGGGGTAGTTTTTGACCGCTTAGGGCTTCTTACTGAGGTTCAGGGATACTAGTTTCTTGGGTTCCTAGTTTAGGGCTCATGGTAGATGTGTCGGAGTTCTTTGGTTTCCTACAATTCTTTTAGTCGGTATTGGGGTGTCTACAAGAATGCTCAAAGTTAAAATAATAATCACTTGGTTTGGGGTAAGAGGAGGACAAGGAGAGAGAGAGAGAAGAAGAAGCGTGGATTAAAACAGATGGTTTCTTTTGGTTTGATCATAATGGTGAGAGAGAGAGAGAGAGAGTGGTGGAGCCAAAAGAAGGGGAGAGGGGCAGAGAGCGTCACTAAGCTATTAATGTGGTTGGAAGTAGGGGAGAGAGAAAGAAAGAGAGAGTTATGGATGTGAAGAGAGAAATGGGAGAGAGTGTGTGGTTTGGGTTGAGAAAGAGTGGTATGATAAAGAAATGTAAAGATATAGAGCCCATGTCAGGGCATCAAATGAGTTTTTGAGAGCATAGAGAGAGAGAGAGAAATGGGAAAAGCAAAATTTTGGCCACCAGTAACCTTCTATAAAGCAAGTTAGCCAGTAAACCCCAACCCAGTCTTGAGATTTGGGTTGAGATCAACAATGATCTTTAAGGGACTCATGTTATTGTGTGTGGCAGGGTCCTATAAGATCATTACTCGAATTTTTTATAAAATCTAAAAAAACCTATTTTGTGGTTGTTGAATGATATCAGTTTCAGTCTAAATCATGTGCACCCTTCAAGCGTATACATGATGTGAATACTATGCCATCCCTTGTATATTTATTTTGGATCAAATTGAGTTTTTTAATTGAAAAAAGTTAAAAATGTGATTTCATATACCAATAAAAAAGGAGAGGGGGGTTTAGGCAAATAAATTTCCATAAGGCTCACGTGATGTGGGTAAATTTAAGGTCTATATTTGAGAATTACTTAATTAATTTCATGAGAAGAAGGATGAACATATTGTAATGAGGTTAGTTGCTTTGTAATTTATATCATAAATAACCTTTATATAAGGAAAATTGATATTTAATAAAAAGATGATAAAAAATAGAGTGTATGTAAAAAAGGAATAATGTAAAGTGTAAAATAATTGAAGAACAAAGGGACCTCATGCTGAAATATCTCATAAATGGAAAAGATTAAAATAAGGCCTAGACTTTATAGAAAAAAGCAAGGCCTCATCTCAAACCTCACCAAAAATTACAGTTCTGGCATAAAAAACCTTCAAATTGATCATCTCAATTTTGCTTATGGTCGTGACAAAATGAAGATTTCAAGTCCTAAAAATAGTGTATATTATAACTCATTATCTAGACCGTCTATTTTTAAGTGACTACAGATCCATAAGATTTGTACCATTTTTTTAGGTACAAATTTTGCTAGTTTGAATGTGTGCATTGCATGTAGAACAGAATTATCATTCATGTAAATAATCATGTAAATATATAATATATGAATTTATCAATTTTGAGACTATTTGTATAGCATATGTTGATCTGCCCTTTGCAATACTCTTAGATGAGCACAAGAACATGCATCTCTACGTTGATCTTTGTTCAAAGAACTCTTACAAATTGAATACTAATTAAGTAAATCATACAACAAATAACTTAGGAATGGTTTTTAGAATTATGATTTATTTCCTATTATGTAATATCAGTACAAATTTTGACAATCTTTTAACATTTTTTTATGATTGAGAAAACAATTATTATCAAAGATATTGCACTACATAATAATGAACATATGTTATTTGATTTCATGGAAATACAACATGCATGATGATAAAAAAAAAGGGGGGGAAAGAAAAAACATAGTATGCATGCATGGGGCCAATTCCATTGATTTTGATAAATATTGCACTACACAAAAATGAATATATGTTATGTGATTTCATGAAAGTACAACATGCATGATACTATCAAAAAGAAAAAACAAACATGCATGCATGGAGCCATCTATTGATTTTTGGTAGTTTTATGGGTACATGGACTATTATAAATTAAATAATAGAAATCTGATTTCTTAGAATTGGGAAGCTATTCACAACTAATTCCTCGAATGGATTTCTTTTAGAGAGTAATTTAGATCAGTTTTTTATCAACATATGATTTTCTTCGTTTTAAAAAATAAATAATCTCATATTATTTTAGGAAAATTATCAGAAATATATCATAAAGTTTTTCATATTTTATATATACCAAAATCTTCCATTTAATATACTCATACCCATGTTTCCATTTTTTATTTTATTTTTTGTAGGAAATTTATACTTACTACACTATTAAGCCGGGATTAAGGGACCTAATTGCATAGACGTTGTAGAAGATGTTTGAAGAGAGAGAGAGAGACATTTGAATTTTGCAAGCACAAAGAGATAAAAATTTAAACCTATTCTAAAATAGAAAGAGATAGAGATTGCGATCTCATACTTTTTTATTTAAACGTAATTTTTGTTGAAGATATAGAGCATGGAAGAGACGGGTTAAGACTTAAGAGAGAGAGGGAGATAGAGAAAATAGGATTTGAAAAGTAGTAAGAGATAGATATTAGAATGTACAATAATCAGCAAAATCAATTTACAACAAAATCAAGAGAGATACTTACCATATCAATACCTATATTTAAGGGAAGCGAGAGGCCAAAGAACTATTGTAAATAAATTATTTTTAGGTCCCATTTAAATTCATTATAATTTGCTCAAATAATAGGCCGGTTAAAATTTGGAGATTTGCATTGGTTCATATGTATATTAACATGATAAGGAAGTTGAGCATCTCTATGGTAGGCATATGTATGGCTTACCACGAAATGGAAGTGCAATATATATTATATGGAGGTTGACCATATACGGAAAATCATGCTGTTCAAAACATTTGATGGTAGCATTAAACATACAGTATGTTTACATAAGTATTGATTTTGTTGATATGGTAAGCAACTCTCTCTTGATTTTATTGTAAATTGAATTTGTTGATAGAGAGAGATGAAGTGGGAAATCTATGGGTGCGAGATTAAATCTCAGCCTACAACCATTGATAAATTATTATGATCTAAGGATTCAAATCACATCCTTATCCATATTAGGAATCTTCCTTATAATTTCTCAATTTGATTTGAATTGCTACTTCTTAGAAACCAATTGCATCCTTAAAGTCGTAATCCAATTAGATCTTATTCTAATCTTTGAAAATCTCTTTATAACTGACTAAATCTTGTAGATGATTTTCTTAACCTGTAATTTTCTTTTGATGAGACAAAATTAGTGTGTGATACTTTTTATTATGGTAACTCCAATTTTTTCCTAAAATTATTGCATATCACTCGTCTTTAAAATCTCTTGCAATGAATCTAGCCATCTCCATCTTAAAATATGTATATTCTAAAATTAGTAGGTGGATGTGTACTCTCTCTCTTCCCTAAATTAGTGCAAGAATGCATGCGCTATATCTTCATGGCGTGGGTGCGTACTCTCTCTTCCCTAAACTTAGTATGTGATGCTCTCTCTCTTCCCTCGAATTAGTGTGTGGATCGCATACTCTCTCTTTCCTAAGATTAGGCTATGGATGCTCTCTCCCTTTGTCATTCAAGGTCGAAATGTCTAGTATAGCCTCTATAAACTTGCGGTTCTTATTTTCGGACATGTTTCTACCCCGGATTAATAATGTAATATAGATTGTCCTTGGTAGAATTCATTTCAGAGTCATAGTTTTTATGTGAGACTTTACTTTTTTTTCCAAAAAGTTTATGCGTTATAGAAATTATATCCTTTATAAATATATCAATTATTTTTTTTAGAAGGACATTGTTGAAAAATAAAACAACTATTTTTTTATTAAAAAACTCTTCTTATTTTACTTTTATTTAATGGGGAGTGATCTCATGCAACGGTTTTATAGTAATATAATGAAATAATATTCAAAACTATATTAGAGTCATTTTTTTTATCCAAAATTTTAAAGGGAAAAGTTTATATATAACTGAGGCTCTAAACAATCTCAAATTGGAGCCCACCTCAAAAATTTCATTATAAGAGGTTGTTTTGATGCCCAAATATCTTCAAGTTGATCATCTCGGCATCAAGATACGTGAACATGAGAAAAAAATGGATTTCAAGTTTTGGAAATAATGCATCTTGTAACTCATTTTTGGACCGTCAATTTTCAAGTTTTCCTAGATGTGCTCAATCTACACTATTTTTTAAGCTTTAAATTTTATAATTAAAGATGAACATATATTTTAAGGCTATCACAAAGATTTTCAGTATTGAAATCACATTTTTCGATACTATTTGAAGGTAGGCTCTAATTTGATTGTTTAAAACCTCGGCTCTATACAAACTGCACCCATTTTTAAATATACAATATTTTCATTTTACTGAACAATCACTAAAAAGTAAAATTTGAAAAACACGCTTAGAAGGATTTTTTTAGTCCAATTAATGTAGACCATCTATTTTAGTGATATTCTTAGTTCTAGGCCTTAAAAGGATTTTTCCTTTCCAAAATTTTTAGATAGCTTTATTATCGTTAGATTAACAATGTTAAAAAAAAAAGATTTTGAAATTATAAAAGCATAGACCATGTAATTCACCAAATAGATGGTCTAGATTTGTTGTTAGAAGGGACTCATTTTGATCATATCTATAGTGCAGATTGAATCTTTTATTTTTTTGGGATTGAATATAGGGATGAAGAGAATGTGCGTGCAAAATTTGAAATCAAACAAATACCATGGTTTTCTAGAAGTACAGTTTATTATATTTCAATAACATGACGGTATGAGATCTTTCTCCTTATTTAATAGTTTATATAAAGGCATGTGAAGAAAAGAAAATTGCACCTTAGTACACCACTAGAAGATGTAGTTCTGGGGTCAGAAACACCTACGATAGCCTGAGAAATCTACTTTTGCCATTGATTTTGAATTTAAAGATAAAAATGTGGTCCATATGGCAAATTTGTGAATATTTTAAATGTAATGTCTAGATAACATACTATAAGAAAAACTAATTTTAGGGCTTCAAATCCTTTTTTCCATACCTATAAGTGATGAGATTAAGATGATTAATATGAGAGTTTTCCTATGCCATAATTACGATTTATTCTGAGATTTGCAGCGCATCTTCGCCATTATTCAATAAGGCCTCATCCCATACTAACCTTTTTCTAACTTAAGTACTAAATTTAGAAGCCCGATACAACAAGCATCGAGTTATTATCATATTGTCTAAAAAAGAAGAAATTTTTGTCCTTTATTGAATAAAAGTAGTATAAATGGCTTTCATTTTTACTATAGTGTCCCCCCAATTTTCTATTCTACTAAAATCCTTCTCAAATTGTATTTTAAGCTGATAATTTTTTTCTTCAAGATGCCCATATTTTGAAATTCAAAATGAGATTATCCAAGTTTTTTCATTTTTAAAGGCATATGATTTTAAATTTATCCATTTTAAAACACATCCCCTCTCCCTTATAAGCCTATGTAAAGGGGTGTATTCGTTGGGAAGCATTTGGACAAGTTTCATTGCAAAATCGAACCGGAATGGTTAACCGGACGTACACCTAAAAGCGGTTTAACAAGTCTAACCGGTAAACTGGTCGATTCAACTGTTCTAAGTTTTGACTGGGTAAGTCCCGGGCGGTCAAAAAAGTGCTGAAAAAAATAAAAACGATACAAAAATATACTAAAATATGAAAAAACATACAAATAATGATTAAAATAAAACACATTAAAATTAAATTGAAAATTAATGAAAAAATGGATTTTAACTACCAAAATTGACTTTCAGAAAAAGATGGGAAAATATAAAATTGAGTATTGATGACCAAAATATTTTTTAATCTTTGCTATAAAAATATTAAAAAATGAATTACAAACCAAATTCCTTATTTTTGAGAATTTATATATATTTTGATTTTTTTTTTCAAAATACCAGTCGATCACCAAAACCACCCAAAACCAAAACCGACGGGTTCCAATCTAACTGGGTGGTTAGAGATTAGATCGCCTGATTTTTTCAACAATAATTTCAAAACACCATAATCTTATGGACCACGCTGTAATCCATAATCCACAGGGTCATTGCTCTTCGGTGAAGTGATGAATGGCAAAGACTAAAGAGAGAGGGCCCAAGAGATAAGCCCCAAGCAACGGTGGGTTGTTCATCCCTTAAATAGGCCGTAATCAACCCTTTACCAGCGAGACTGCAATGAATGGTAGTTAGTGTTAGCAATGGGTGGTAGACCCCGGACCGCCCGGTTGGGGTACGGCTTGGGCCATAAATTGTTGCGCTATGGGGCATTATGCAGTTAGCTTTTTTTTTTTTTTTCTTTTGTATTTTATTCATTTGTTGTTTTTTTTTTATATTTTTAATTGATAAAAAAAAAAACTCAAATGATGATTTTCTTCATTTGTTTTTTCTGGTCTTGGCCTGGCAATATGGGGCAACTGTCGGGCCAGGGGTTTTCTTAAGCGATATGAAGTTTTCATTGGGTCACCCCTAACACGTGTGGAATACAAGGACGAAGGCAGTTTGGGTGGATTACTAAGGAAAGGGGTGGCCAAATGAGAGGGAGAGGAAGGGGAAAAGAGAAAATGGCGGCACGGAGCAAAGCGCGAAACCGAAGTCGGAGGTGACGCACTTTCGCCGTTCCCCCGGTCGCAAAGCAAGAGAGACAAAGTGGGAGGATCGAGGTCGAGGGAGGGAGGAGAGAGAGTGTCTCTCCATTGCATGGCAATGCATTCCTCATCAACTCCTCTTGCTTCAAAGTCCTCAAAATATGGGGGAAGGGGAGGAGCACCCTTCCACACCGCCACGTGGCGCTCTCCCAGTGGCTCTACTCCCCGTGCACCCTCCAACTGTTGCTGGCTGCCATGTCAGTCGCCTTCGATGGATGTGTAGGCCTACGAATGCGCCGGTATTCCATCTCCGTATATATAACACAACACATCATCGCATCATGTGTCCTCCTCCCCCTCTCTGTCTCTCTCTAAATGCCCTAATTCATCCCCCCTTCCCTCTCAGATTGACGGTCCCTTCTCTCTCTCTCCGTGGCCTCTGCAACGCTTTGGGGCTTCCCTGTGTGGAATTCGGGTGAAGATTTGGTGTTTGCTGGTTCATTTGAGCTCAAAACTGGTGAGTTCAGGTATGTGCCTGTTTTGTCATTCTGTTTATTTCTTTGCATGTTGTGTTTTTGTTGATGCTTTTGTTTGTTTATTGTTGAGTGGGTTTATTAGCTTGTTTTGGAATGGGATTTTGGTGTTGGCATTGTTGAAATGAGTGCTCTGTACTATTTTGGGTTGATATGGTTTTGATTAACTTTTCAATTTGATTTCTATTGCTGTGTTGGTGGTTATCAATTAGGTTGGATGTTTTGAATCTGGTGATGATTGTTATGCAATGGGGATTAGCGGTTTAGGAACTTGATTTTAGGTTGGGTTTTGGCATTCTGCAGAGAATACGTCAGTGGATGGATTGGGAGTTTGTGAGCTCAATTTTAGGCGGGAATGGTTTAATGTGAAGGTTTTGCTTCACAAGAACAAAGTTCAGTTCTGTTTTCTTGCATGGAATTCTTCTCCTCCTTTGCTTTCTCTCTGACTGTCAGTCTTCCTCAAAGTTTTGACTTCTCATGCAAAAACCATATAATGTCGCAGCTATTTTCATGTTTTAGAATTTTGCATGGGGCATAACTGAGGAGCTCCCAAAAGGTATATTTTAGCATGTACATTCTCAGACAATTGCTTCTTTCAAGGACTAACTGATCCATATTGAGTGTTTCCTGAAGCCCTGATGCAAGTTTAGCGGGCTTTAGTTGTTTAGCAATTGGTTCCAAAGTTATTTCTACTAGTGTTAAATCACTGAAGAGAGTGACCTAAAGTGTGTTATGTTAAATGCATTAAAACCCATTGAGAATTTTGTCAATTTTAATGTATTTGCAACTGAAGCTCCTGTCCTTTGTGTGCAGGATTAGCTTATTTCATTCGCAAGTTTGGCTGAATGTAAAATGGAAAACATATGAAATCCAAGTTTATACTATGAAAGCTGGTTCCACAATTTGTCCTTCCAAATATTTACGCGTTCTAGCTGTACACGACTTCTCATTCAGGAGCACAAGTGACACCTTAATAATTGTTTTCTATAGAAACTCTATATTTGTAGTCCATTCAACTGCTACAAGCCAGTTGGAAGGTAGCCTGTCTGCTGACTCCTGCTTCTGAGTTCGTCTAGCATGATATGCTAAACTATCACCATGCCTTTCACTAGGATGTGTAATAATCAGTTTTGCTGTTAATGCCTTAAAAATGGTGCAGGAGAACTAATCAAGAATTTTCACTTCAAGGGAATTCTAAGAAATTTCTATTTCAAACCTTAAAGAGTTGGATGGTGATCCTTTTTGTGTAGTGCTCCTTAAAGAATGGCTAAGATTTTTATCGAACCCTTGAAAATTCTCACATAAAGCATGGCTCTTTTCAGATGGCCTAGTATATCTCTTCATGAGTTGTATGTTTCAGCTCCAGTACTTCAGCTGCTGAATATTGGGATTTCCTCAATCAGCAGCTTAGTCACTATAGGATTGTCCAGTGGCTACAGTTGCCACCATTTGATTTTCTACCACAACTGGGGAATGAGCTTCTTTTATGGAAAAGAGAATGGGAAAAAACAAGTAACTATTGCTGGACCTTAATGGTTGGTTATTCAGTACCCTATCCCACTTCTACCAAAGCCTTGTAGGGAATCCATCCTTTTCTATCAAAATTGTGTCCTCACTAGAGTGAGGAGGGAGCCTTTTAATCACAGGAATTGCCAAGAGCTGTGGCCTTGTGCTTGACTATGTGTTTGACCATGCTGCATTTCTCCCTTGCTAGTCAAGTAACTCCCTAAGTTGAGGGTATGTATAGTATGCAAAGGAACAGTATCTAAATGAAGTTGAGCTAATTGTAAAAAGTGTTCTCTTACCGTCACTTGCCAGTCGCTGATTGTAAAAAGACGAGGGGCAAGTATCAAAAGTGAAAGAGCTTTGGTCAAGTAGCTGGGAAGTGTCATCAAGTAAAGCTATGGTAAGTGTAAGCTTGGCAACTAGCCAGAAGTCTAGGAGAGATCTAAGGGATTGCTATGACTTCTGCAAAATTCAACACATTCACCCTCATGCTTCTGCTGCTGTTGGCAATAAAATAACACTAGTACAGCCTCTGTGCAAGACATCCTTCACAGCAGTTGCCTAGGCTGGATCCTTCTCCAAAATGGATGAAAAAGTCCCTTGGTTAACATGGTCAGAGGATCCATTCTTCCCTAGTGCAAAACCGGCACCGGAAAGTATAGATCCGAGGCCCGTTGTGCAACAACAATCTGGCTTCCTTGCTCTCGATCAAGGGAATGAAGAGAAATGGGATTTTTGGTCCCTAACTCTTACCAAACTCAAGGTACTTACAGTACACAAGGATGGCCTTCCAACTCAAGGTACTCTTGTCACACAATGAATGGAACTTTGTCTCACTCTCTCTACATCAAGGAGGAGGAAGATTTCATTATCAAAGTATCAACAAAACTAGCTAATTGTTACAGCAATGTTCCGTGCATATAAAAAAATGTTCCATACATATGAACCAGTTTGCTAGAACTAGAAAATGACCAAAATTCCCTTAACAAAGTGTGAAATTAACTAGATTATCCTTGTGCCCTATTTCCCATACTTGCGTGCAACTTTCATGCACCCAAGTTCTCATACATGAAACCCAATTTCTAAGCATCGAAACCACACATTTTGGCCTTTGGGCTCATGAAAATTTCCACACAATAAATTACTTGTCTCTACGCCAAATTCCCTAGACCATGACAAATTAAAAAATGACCAAAACAAACAAAGAGAAAATGACAAACACATCCTGGGACCCAAAACAAAGAAACAATGACAGATTTGTCCCGGTGACCAAAAACAAATCATGAACATGAGGATTACGTTCTCGTGACCGAAGAACTTGAAAATGGCAATTTTGTCTTGGGACCCAAAACTTCCGGATGCAATTTGCATCATACTCCCCGGGTTGGAAAAGACTCAACTCTGTCCAGTCGCCGTTACCATGACATTCGAAGAGGTCTTGTACGTTGAAGATTAGGGAGGTATTCTATCCTCTTGGCAGCTCTACTTCATAGACATTGTCATTGATTTTCCTTTTGATTTTACTAGGGTCAATCTTCTATGTTTTGAGCTTGCCATATGTATCGACGAGAAATCGCTCCTACATTAGATACACCATAACAAGATCTCCAACTTTGAACAATTGTCTGTCGGTGTTGGTTCACGACATCTTGATACTTGGCATAACTTTCCTCCAACTTCTTTCGAACCTTTTCATGTAACTCCATGTAGTTAGCCATGTTTGAAGCATCTACATGATATTAGGCCATGAAAATGCAAAGGTAATATGCCATAGACCACATTAAATGGAGCTTTCTCAGTTGATCGATTTAGAGAATTATTATACGCGAACTTAGCCTGTGGTAACACCATGTCCCAAACTTTTAAATTCCCTCCAACCAAGCTTCTTAACATATTACCAACACTCCTATTAACCACCTTAGTTTGGCCATTAGTTTGTTGGTGCTATGCACTACTAAATTGCAATTTAGTTCCCATTTTACTCCACTAAGTTCTTCAAAAGTGGCTTAGATGTGATGGTCTTAGGAAGACCATGCAGGTGCACACTCTCTTTGAAGAAGAGATTGGCTACCATAGTGGCATTAGTGGTTCCCCTAAACAGTATGAATTGTGCCATTTTTGAAAACCTATCCACCACCACCATAATCGAATCATGGCCTCTTGCAGTCCTTGGTAAACCCACTATGAAACCATGGATAAATCAACCCATGGTCTATTTGGAGCCGGTAATGGAGTGTATAGTCCCCTATATTTTGAGAATGCTCCTCTGCCTCTTGGCATTTTATACACCGGTCAACAAATCTATACACATATCGCCTCAGAGAACGCCAAATATACCTCTCCTCCATTAAAGAAAAGGTTTTATCTCTTCCAAAATGTCCACCAAGACCACTGGAATGCAAATCAGCAATAAGATGCTCCCCCAAAGTCGTACTAGGGATAGGACACAATAGAACAAATGGCTGTTGGATAAAAGAAATTGGTGATAAGAGTTTCCATTGCTTGTTCGGTGCCTCTCCAATATGTCCTTGAAGTATGGGTCATCTTGATAGGCTTTTCGCACTGTTTCTAAACCCACCACTTCAATTGCTAATGTCCTCATCAAATGAACTCGCCGACTAAGTGCATCATTTTTTTGCTCTCTTGATTGGTGCCTTATAGTGAAGGTGTACTCATTGTTTTAAAATGTGGCCGCATCAGGCGCTTGCGCATTGAAAATCCCCGCATATGCGGTTTGGAGAGATGGCTGCATATGTGTCGCATCTCTCCGCATTAGAGCCACATCCCGTATCTCTCCGCATCAGGCCGTGTAGTCTTCTGCCATTTTTTTTTCTAAACTGCATCCCTCGAGCTAGGGTAATAAGGTCATTTTGACCTTCGAAATGGGGGGAAAGGGTTTGGGGGGTATTAAACCCCCAAACAACATTTTTCAGCCACATCCATGGCTTTTGTTGGATCGATTGAATCAAAAAAAATTTTGGGCAGAAATTTTATTTGTTGAAGTTCTTCGATTTGTGCATTTGTTGATGCTTGATTGTTGATTTGTATCTTTTGGGTGTTGATTTGAGGAAGTTTAGGTGAACTTATGACAACAAATCGAGGGTTTCAAGGGCAGTGAAGAAATCGATATTTGCTTGTTGAATGTTTTATGAAAGCTAGTTTCAAGCTTCTAGTTTCTATCAGGGGATAGTAGATACAGAATCTCTGGCATCTAATATTTTTGGAGTTAATGAATAAACTAAATACCTACTATCACATATATCACCTCTATATTTTTCTATGCATTAACTTAGTTTTTTAGATTTTTTAGAATTTTTTTATATTTATTGGCCGTATCGGTGCGATGCACCCGCATCTGGACCGCATTGAGCCGCATCACACCCCCCCACCGCTTTTGGCCGCATCCTGCATTTTAAAAGACTGGGTGTACTCATTGCAAATAAGCCACCCTCTTAGCATGTCTTGCACTCAACTTCTTTTGGCCATTAATGTGCTTGAGTGCATGATGGTTAGTATAGAGAACAAACTGCCGGTGAATCAAATAATGTCTCCAATGGTGAAGAGCTTGAATGATAGTATAGAACTCAATGTCATAAGTTTAATATCGCCGCTTTGCGTCATTGCGTTTCTCATTGAAAAATGTAATGGGTCTCTTCTCTTGACTCAATACAGCTCCAAGTCCCACATGAGAGGCATCACACTTTGCCTCAGATGCCTTATTGAAGTCAGGCAAAGCAAGGACTGATGTGTGGGTCGTCCTCTCCTTAATCTCCTCAAAAGCCTTTATAAATGCAGGAGTCCATCGGTAGCCATTAAACTTTAAACACTCATTGATTGGGTATTGGAATTTATGAAAACTTCGCACTTCAATCACAGTTTCAGGTATTGACCAATCAACTATTGCCTTAACTTTCTTGGGATCCACCTTAACACCATCCGAAGAAACTCCATTACCCAAGAACACCAAACTGTTTGTCATGAAACTGCACTTCATAAGGTTAACATACAATTTCGCAGCCCTTAAAGCAGTAAGCACTTGGTGCAAATGATTAAGGTGTGAATCAGTACTATATATCGAGATATCATCAAAATATACGATTACAAGCTGGCCAAGGAAATCTCGCAAGATTTAGGTCATCAAATGCATGGAAATGCTAGGTGCATTGGGCAGTTCAAATGGCATGACAAACCACTCATAGAAACCATTCTTGGTCTTAAAAGTTGTTTTCCACTCATCCCCTCTGAAATTGAATTTGGTGATACCCACTCCTCGAATCCATTTTCGAGAGCACCGAAGAGCCAGCCAACATGTTTAGCATGTCGTCAAATCTTTTTTTTGAGCACTGTTAACATTGTATTACTATGACAGTAAAAGTTTACAAGAAGTGTGGGATTGAAAGCACCCTCACAGGGTGTCATTCAGTAAAAAATACATTTAGTCATCCATGTTCAGGTAGGCTTATAAGATCCGCCCAAGTTACAAGGTATAGAGTTAGATTTACAAAAATAAAAAAGGAGCTGTGGCTTGCTCGTATGAGGCTGGCTAAGCATTGCGGCTGTGGTCCTGAACAAAACAGGAGTTGGATCGGGCCTGGTTATCGATTTCGAAGCTAGCTCCCTCCTTTGCTAAAAGATCTGCGAGCTCGTTGGATGTCCTCCACGTATGCCTCCATGAGACCCTTGTACCCCTGCAGATGTGGGTAATTTCATCAAAAATAGACGACAGTTGCTATGGTGGAGTGGACAATCCTCTTGCCCAAGATATGGTGTTCAAGGAGTGTCCTTCCACTATCAGAATTGTGCCCGAGGCTGGATTGAGGTGTCTCAAGCCCAAAAGTAGAGCCATAGCTTCTGCGTATTGGGAATCAAAGGTCCCGAGGTACACAGAGAAAGCGAAAAGGACGTTTTGCTGGCAATCTTTGAAGACACCCCTTGCGCCTGAAGGGCCGGGATTACCGAGAGAGCAACCATCAAAATTTAACTTGATGTTGCTCTCTGGTGGTGGTTGCCAATTGCTAGCTGTTGAGGGTTTTGAAGGCCTGTGGTTGCGGACATTTTTCCATTGAGAGAGGAAGGTATTCCTAGATAAGTCCAAGAAAGTCGTGGCTTGCAGCCCAAAAAGTGGTCAACGAGATAACCTTGTGGAAGAGAGCTGGTGGTTGTAGCTGAACACCATTGAAAATTCTGTTATTCCTTACTAGCCATAAAGTCCAAATGGTAGCAGCCACTGTAGCCTTCCATAAGGATTTTCCGGCCAAGGGCCACAGTGCATCGAAGTTGGAAGACACCAGGGTCCTGACCGTGGGAGGAATGACCCATTGGATGCCGAAATGTTGAAGCACATGGGACCAAAGTTTATGGGAGAAAACACAATGAATAAAGAGGTGGGGGTTGGATTCCTTCCTCGCATAGACAAAGAGAACATCTATTGGGGGTGGAGAGGCCTCTTTTTGTAGTTGGTCTACAATTAGAGCTCTTTGAGAGCAGGCCATCCAATTAAAGAACTGAAACTTAGGTGGGGCGATGGTGGACCAGAATTTTGACAAGATGGAGGTGGGATTGAGAGGAAAGGTTCGGGTTTGGGTGAGACTTTTGTAGAAAGAAGCTACTGTAAAGAGACCTGAGGGGGAGAGGCTCCAGACAATAGTATCTCTCCCAAACGGTGGGAGGAAATGAGAGGAAAGAGCATACGAAAGTTGGAACAGAACACTTTCGTCATCCGAGAAATTTCTATGAAAGGAGGGACACCAGATTCTCCGTCCATCAGGGAGAGGCATCTCCTTGGCGATGGTAGAGTTAATGTTAGAGGTGAGTGAGAAGAGGGTTGGGAAAGCTTTGCACAAAGGAGATGTGCCCAGCCATTGGACTCTGGTATCCAAGAAGGTGCGATTGAGACGAAGGCGCGATTGAGAAGAAGGCGACGACGGCCTCTAGATCCGTCTGCCAGCATCACCCGCCACTGTGACCTCCAACCACATCCGTCGTCGGCCCCGCTGCTTCAGTCGCCGGTCTCGTCGCTTCCCCCTGAACCGACTAGTGGCGGGCAGGCCTCCTCTGGCCTGTCCACTGTTGCTTCCCCTCCTCTTTTCCGCAAACCCAGAAAGGAGGCCCGGAGTGATCTCCTCCCTCTCTCTCCCTTCAGGCCCACCAATGGACCCGGGCCCATGATGACACCTGCATGGAGCCAACACTTGCAGCCCACTTGTCCCCCACGCCCTTTCCCCTTCCTCCTCGATCACCTTCTGCCCACCTGTCGCCGACTTCACCTCCCTCGATCGCTGTTCCTTGCCACCCGTCCTCCTTTCGTGCCCCTTCAGCCCATCAGTCATCTGAGCCGCCTCCGCCACCCTTCCCCTCTGGCGAAATGACATCTCCTTCCTCCCTGTCTTCCCTCGGTCCTCTGCCGACCCCTTCTCTGTCTCCCAGTTTTTTCAACCTGGAAGCATCCCTGTTCTTCTACTTGAGCTAGAAATAAGTGCTCTACGCCGCCTTTGTCGTGCCCTTCTCCTTCCTCCCTAGTTCCGTCCCCCTTCCTCCCTCCGCTCTCCATTACTTACCACCCTTTTAGCCTCTCAGACATCCTAGCACCCTTTCTCGGCCTTGTGGAGCCTACTGACCCTCTACACCTCCTCTCTATGGACAAAAACCGCCTCCCCCAAGGCATTGTAACCACCTAGACCCGGATACTGATTATTTCTCCTCTATGCTGTCTCCCTATCTTTCCTACACCCCTCACCTATTTCAATTCACCAGAGTCAACTCTCTCCATTTCACCTGTCCACTGTTCAGACTTTTCACTACCTCACCTATCTCCCCTCTTCCCTTTTGTCTCCCCCCCTGTTTCAGCACCCAGTGAACCACCAAGCATACAGTTGGCCTTTTGAACCCCCTTTCCAATACCCAGGAGCCCACCTCTCCTTTGAACCTGTCTTCAATAACCCAGCCACCTCGCTACCCCCCCTCCAGTCGGGAACCTCTTTCTTCCTCATTAACTCCTGTGCCTGAACCTCTCTTTGCACCCTCCCCTTTTCCCTGCTCCTGTGTCACCACTTGAGCCCCTCCCTCCTTTACCCTCTGATCTCTACTCCCCCTTCAGCCCTAAAGTGCAGATGTCTCTAGGTGATGATCTTCCGGAAGGCCTTAGTCAGCATAGCCCCCGCCCCCCCCCCCCCGGCCCACCCTGCACTTGAGAGGGGGACGCAGAAGGAGCAATGGACATTAACCCCCCCCCCCTTTACCCTGCCCAAGAGAGGGGGAGGCAGAAGGAGCAATGGACATTAACATTGATGAAAAGACGAAGGAAATTTATAGAATCATGGGCTTCCACCACGATAAACCAGAAGGACCAGCTCACAAGTTCCTAACCACTGACGCGAAAAGCAAGATCAAGGTGAGACCCAAAGGACAAAGAGAGTTACTCAACCTTTTTTCTTCTCCCTCATTTCAGGACAAGCCTATCCGGGACACTCCTTCTGTTCCCCTTATTTCTTGCCCCAGGAGGTCTTCCAGGTTTGCCTCCTCTCCCCTTCCCCCCTCTATTCCATGAAGATTGTCATATGGAATATTAGGGGATTGGGTCAACAGTCCAAAGAGAATACTGACAAAGATCTTTCTCTCAAACGCTTTCCCACTGTCCTTGCCCTTGTCGAAACCAAACTGCCAGAGCCTACCTTGCAGCTCATCCACCAAGTCTAGGGGAAAAAGCCTACCCAGTGGGTTGCTCTACCGGCGAATGGAGCTTCAGGGGGTATCTAGGTCGTCTGGAACCCGTTGGAACACACCCTCATCTCCTCACATATTGGGGATTTTTCTGTTACCATTCTCCTTTCTAGCATCCCTGATGGTTCCCCTTGGAAATTCACGGCTGTCTATGGGCCCAACTCTTCCTCGCTCAGACACAGATTTTGGTCTGAATTGGATCTTGTTGCAGCTCTCCCACCACCCTTCGTGGTGTCTAGGAGGAGACTTCAACGTTACAAGATGGTCCTATGAGCGAAACTCTTCTACCTCCATATCCCAGGACATGAGGGATTTCGCTGATTTCAGTTCCAGAAATGAACTCATCGATATCCCTCTTCAAGGCAGCCATTTCACTTGGTCAAACGATTCTCCTAATCCCTCCCTCTCTAAACTGGACCGATTTCTCTTCTCTACAAACTGGGAGGAATCTTTCCTGGGATCCCTCGCTTTGGCCTTACCCAAACCTACATCTAACCATTGTCCCATTCTTTTGGATACCAACGTTATACAAAGAGGGCCTAAACCTTTTAGGTTTGAACTAGCTTGGCTAGAAGAGGCATCCCTTCTTACTCTGCTACCCACCTGGTGGGTTTCCTTCTCACCTCAGTTAGGGGTAGAGCAGGTTACAGACTTCAGACTAAAATTCAGCTCCTCAAAGCCTCCCTCTAATCCTGGAGTAAAGCTCTACTTGACAATTACTCCCAAACCAAATCTCTCCTCCTAGACACTATCCAACATTTAGACCACTTAAAAGAAACCAGAGCTCTGACACCTTGGAACTTAACCTCAGAACCCAAATCAAACTTGACTACCTGTCCACCCTCAAAAAAGAAGAGATCTACTGGTTCCAAAGATCAAGGATAAAGTTGTTAAAAGCGGGAGACCTAAACACCGGTTTTTTCCATTGTATATCGGTACTCAAAGTGAACGACAACTATTTGGCCCAACCAGCACAAATTGAGCAAACCATTATAGAGTTCTTTCAAACTTTATACACCACCCCTGCTGGCCCGAGGCCAAGAATGGCTGACCTCGACTTCTTGCTTCTCCATGAGGACTTAGCTGCGTCGATGGAGCAACCTTTCTCTGAGGTTGAAATCTTACAAGCAATTAATGCCCTTGCCATAGATAAAGCCCCAGGCTCTGATGGATTCTCAATTGCACCCTTCAAAACCTTTTGGAGCACTTTTTGTTCTGACTTCTTCGAGGAATTCTTCCAAAGGGGAATCATACATAAAGCCATTAATGCCACCTTCATTGCCCTGGTACCTAAAGTCGAAGGGACAGAGGAAATCAAGGACTTTCGACCGATTAGCCTCCTGAATTTGACTTACAAAATTCTGGCTAAGGTCCTTGCCTCTAGACTTGAACTTGTCCTCCCTACAGTGATCTCTCTTTCCCAATTTGCTTTCATCCAAGATAGGCAGATTCTGGATGGGTCTTGGTAGCCAATGAGTGCCTCCACTCAAGGCATTTAGCTAAGAAACCAGGCTTAATCTTTAAAATTGGCTGGGATAAAGCCTATGACCACGTTGACTGATCCATCTTGGAAGAAACCATGGTGAGAATGGGGTTTGGGGATAAGGAGTATATAATATTGTATTGGCCTTATTCTGGGATCTAGTTTTGCCAAATCTACAGGCATATAGAATGAGCCCTAAGGAACATGAGGAGTTACAATGCCAAGTTAATGATTTACTGTCTAAGGGACTGATTCAACGAAGTATGAATGCATGTGCTGTCCCGACATTGCTCACAACTAAAAAAGACAGGTCATGGCGCATGTGTGTTGATAGCCGAGTCATAGACAAGATTACCATTAAGTACCACTTTCCTATTCCAAGACTTGTGAGCAGTTTCGGGATAGCACATGCGCTCATACTTCGTTGATGCAGTCCCTTAGACAGTAATTTATTAACTTGGCATTGTAACTCCTCATGCTCTTTAGGGCTCATTCTATATGCCGGTAGATTTGACAAAACTAGATCCCCAAAATAAGGTCAATACAATATTATATACTCCTTATTGACAATAATCTAGATGGTAATTCTTCTGTCATAAGGTCAACGAATTCATCCATTAGAGCCTTAAGGATTTTCGGCACTATAGGACACTGCCCAATTCTTTTTTAACCATCATGAAAACTTTGCCCACTTCTTCACTAGCTTTAACAAATTGTTGATTCGTGAGCGCAGCCACACCCTCTTCCTTGACGAATTTAGGTGAAACTTCTTCTTGCAACAGCAACAAAAACAATCTTTTCATAGGTCATCCCGGAGACTATGTCAAGCCCCTTTGTCTGCCCCAAAAGGAGCTGTAATCTCTTATGTTGGAGCGAATGATAGAACTGACATCTCCCTATGCGGCTTCCCTGCCATTCCAGCCAGATGAAGCAATGCAGAAGGGATAGATCTACGGAGGAGGAACCTGCTTCCAGCAACCACTCAGGCCCTGTGTAAGTCAAGCCCTCTGGTAGGTAGTTCTTCTTCCTAAGCTACAAGCGTGAGACTGCCAGGGGACCTCAACTCAATTGCTCAGTCCCCAGGAATGACCAGCCATCTTCCCAAAAAGTATAAGTGTCACGCTCTCCATTATAGAATGTCTTGTGATCATATTGCCATAGGCAACCAAATAATATATGGCCTGCATCCATTTGTACAACATCACACCACACCTCATCTTTATAAAAATTTCCAATAGAAAATTTAACAAGGCAACTAATATTAATGGGTACCTCAACTCCTCTTTTAAACCAATCAATCTTGTATGGTTGTGGGTGCTTTACCTCCTTTAGCCTCAACTTGTCTTCGACCTCCTTTGACACCATGTTCTCGCAACTGCCGCTATCGAGGATTAGGTTGCACAATGCACTCGCCCATCACAAGTACACCGGGTGTGAAAGATGTTTGATCTCAGCCAACCATCACCTTGTGGGGATTTAGGAAGCGGGAGAACCCTTCGGACCAACAACATCTCTCCTTGGTCCGCAGGCATCTCCTCTCCTTGTTCATCGTGACTGATATCCTCATCACACACCGACTCTCCAAAATCAGCAACTGCCACCTCTTGAACTCAGCAAGATTAACATGCTGTTAGGCAGCTGCCAATGGGCTCTCTGCCACTCTATAACCCACTTCATTACATCGGAAACACCGTACACCAGATTGCTCATTTGTTCGGGCTTGCAATTGAGTGTTGTATGGTGGTATGGCACCCGATCGATCACCAGGTTGGAGGTGTCACCCTCTTGGATTGTGATGTGCCTACACCTGGCCTCCAACTAGTACTCTTTTTTTGCCTCTCCTCGGCTCACAATGCAGCTTGATATGCCATTTCTAGTCGGAGAGGTGTTGCAAGGAGAGTTCATCTTGGATTTGAAGCTGCAAGCCCGAGATATACCTTGCCACCTGTTGGTCCTCCGTCTCATCTAACCCTGTGCGCAAGGACAAACGATGGAAGCCTTTCGTATACTCACGGACTGATTTCGATCCTTGATGCAATTGATGGAACTGTTTATACACAGTTTGTGCAAAAGTTTGGAGGAAGAAATTGCTCACGTAGTTCTGCCCTCATTTTACCCAAGTTTGAATCTTATCTTTTCCCTTTCGCAATCTTGCTTTTGAATCTTATCTTTTCCCTTTCGCAATATTGCTTCTTGAAGCTTAATTGCGACTGACTTTACTTTCTTTGAATTCGACAAATCGTTCCACTCAAATAATCTTTCTACCATGCTCAGCTAATCTAAAAACTCTTCCTACAATAAACTACAAGAAAATTCAGGTAAGTCAACTTTAATACCTGAGTCGTCTTCGCGAAATCGTGCTCGCCTACTCCTCCCAGTTTCATCACTTGAGTCACCATCCGACTCATGCCTTCATCGGTACCTTTGTGAATTCATGTTTTCCCTTGAATCAGCCCCGATTCTGAGCTAAGTGAAGTGGTCTCCATCTTTGACTAATGGTACTCTCCACACAAGCCCTCATGGATGGAATCTATGGCCGAGGATCTTCTCGCATGGCTGATTTCTATCTTGCAAATTTATAGCCATGGAGTTTGTTAGATTGTGCATAGTCTCCGCCAACCTATCGAGTTCATGGCCTATATTTCTTTGGCCATGACCCCTACCTAGAGCAGCCATCACAATTGACAAACCCCACCAACCATGACTCTAATACCAAATGGTGCAAAACCAGCACTGGAAAGTATAGATCCAAGGCTGATTATTCAACAATGACCCAACTTCCTTAATCTCGATCAAGGGAATGAAGAGAAAGAGGATTTTTGGTCCCTAACTCTTACCAAACTCAATGTCCTCGCTGTACACAAGGATGGCCTTCCAACTCAGGGTGCTCTCGGTACACGAGGATGGGAACTCTCTCTCTACACCGAGGAGAAAGAAGATTTTATTATTAAATTATCAAAAAAACTAGCTAAGTGTTACATCAATGTTCCAAACATATAAACCAATTTGTTGGAACTAGAAAATGACCAAAATGGCCATAACAAATTGTGAAATTGACTAGATTACCACTGTGCCCTATTTCCCATACTTGCATGCAACTTTCATGCGCCCAAGTTCCCATATATGAAACCAAATTTCTAAGCATTAAAACCACACATTTTAACCTTTGAGCTCATGGAAACTTTCACACAATAAATTACTTGGTTCTACATTAAATTCCCTAAACCTTGACCAATGAGGAAAAAGTGGTGCCCCGGCCAGCTAGGCGGCCTGGCTAACAAACTGCCTAGGTGTAGCCTAGGGTCTGGGCGGGATTGGCTAAGGCGGGCACCTACCTAGTGCCATCTCTTAAAAAAAATAAAATTCACCCAACAAAAAAAAAGCTTGGTATTGCCCTTCTGTGTGTGTGTGTCTCTCTCTCTCTCTCGTGTCTATGCACTCGCTCTACATATGAGAAGAAGAAGAAAAAGATGGACTCCAAGTGTTCGATGTGCAACCTCTCTCTATCACTCTCACACACACATACACACAAAGATACACATGAACCCATATGCTCCCTTTTTACATGTAAGAAGAAGAAAAAGAAGACGACCTCCAAGTGTTCGATGCGAGGTCCCTCTCTCTCAAAGACTCTCTCTCTCTCTCTCTCTTGACATATCATCCAATTGTTCAAGACCTCTCTCTCACAAATACAGATCCAAAAGAAAAAAAAGAGGATGATCTGTAAGAATTTCATGCGAGACCTCACACACACACACACACACACACTAGACACACACACACATTCACAAAACACACACACACAAAAAACATATGGCCCCCACCCCAAACATCCGAAAGTGACCAAAACAAACAAAGTGAAAATGAAAAACACATCCTGGGACCCAAACCCAAAGCAAAGAAACAATGATAGATTCATCCTAGTGACCAAAACAAATACTGAAACTGGAGATTAAGTCCTGGTTACCAAAGAACTTGAAAATGAGAATTTCATCCTAGGGCCCAAAACTTCTAGATGCAATTTGCATCATTTGCAGTCCTAGTGCTATGGTTCTACAACTCCATTGTGTGTCTAGCTTCCTCACATGCTAGAGACCCAGTTCAAAAGCCGACAACCCACTACGTCAAGAAAATTCAGTTGCCATAACTTCTCTGATATTTTTCTATTGTTCTAATAACTGAGATATTCACATTTTGATATTCTGTGGGCATTCTTTTCTTTTCTTTTTTGAGTAAGTTTTTATTGTTATTATTAGTATTATTATTATTTTTATTTTTTTTGAGTAAGGTGGGCATTCTTTTCTTTTTGATTAGAACATTGGTTTCTACATAATTAATTGGTTATAGGTTTCTTGCAAGACATTGGATCACTCACCCATTGTTGTTGATGTTTCCTAATGTACTTCTCCAATTGCCATGTTTCTCTTAGTGATTTTGAGGAATTAGAATTTCTATGCATTAAGAATGTTTAATGTCACCATCAGGTTGTCTTTTTAGTGATCAATTGTAGTGGTAGGTGTCAACATATGGTTGATTTAGTTATCCATGCATTTTGATTCATTGAGATGCACCAGTAGCTCAATCCTTTTGTTAGGTGCTGCTCCCCTCTTTGAGAAGTGTACCATTCACTGTTAAGAATTTTGAGGTGCTTGCTATAAAAAGGAAAATATGCCTTCAAATCATCTATTGGTAATATAGAAATCAGTGTTTTGGACTTAGCTGAGTCCACTCAACCTTGGCTTCACCTTATGGGCGAGGCAAGTTGGGATGCCCAACCCAGGCACCAAAAAAATTAGCTAAAAATAAAAAAAATGTTAAAAATAAAATTATTTAGAAATATGCTTTTAGATGAATTTGATGGTCTTTAAGATGATTGGGAACTTTTCTTATCACATCATTCAATTTTTTGTTGTTTTCCTTTTTTTTCCCTAAAATGTTCATGGTATAAATCAAAATTTTGAATGATCAATCCATTATGTATTTTTTTCATCTTCTATAGTCTTTTATTGATTTCTATTACTCTTTTATTTTCACTATTTTAACTTTTTAAACAACGTTTTTACCTTTTCTTTTATTTGTTAACCTTCTTCATGGTATACATTACTCGGAAGAGTCCGAGTAGACTCGCTCGACTATCTCGCCTCGGGCCAATGGCGAGTTCCAGGCCTAAGGTGATTCTTAAAACATTGGCACAAACTAACCCAGGCTGGTACTCCTTAATAGTTATTTAAACTTGTAGTGAAAGTCTACTGGCTATGGAGCAACATCCTCCCAAGATTGTCTCTTATTGTAGTTCTTGTTATATATATATATATATATATATATATATATTGTTTGTGTATATATATTGTATGTGCATATATATATTGCTGGGCAGGTTTTACCTTATTGCATGGGACAAATTGTGTAACCTTAAGTCATCAATGGAAATATGGTTTAGAAGATTCATGGTGGTTCGCGAAATACCCACCTTTGGTCTCAGGAGCTTGGAATGGTATTGCCCTTTCCTGGCAGAAGTTTAGGCTCTGTATAAGATTCTGCCATCGAAGGGGTAATAGGGTCCATTTCTGGTTGGATCTTTGGTTAGGTAATCAGACCCTAGCCGCCAGGTGGCCTTCCCTCTTTAACATTGCCCAGAATCCTGTGATCATGATTTCCAGTGTGGTAGATAAGACTACTATGCCCCCACATCTGGTCCCAACCTTTGGAGGAGTCTTAGTGACAAAGAGATGAGAGAACTAGTTAGTTTTCTTCAGGAACTGCACAATGTCTTCCTTCTGTCTTTGGGTCTCAATAGAATCATTTGGGATCACTCTACCTCTGGCCTTTTCTCAGTCACCTCCTTTTCTATTCCCTCTCAAACGAGCACCCCTCTAAATCCATACTAGCCAGGGCTTGGTCCATACAAGTCCCATAGAGTCCAACCTTTCCTGTGGATAGTGCTCCCTGGTAAGACTCTGGACCAGCTGCAGGAGAGAGGTCTTCCTCTTGCCGATAGGTGTATCATTTGTTCCCACGAAGAAGAAACCTTAAACCATCTCTTCACCCACTGCAATAAGACCTCCAGGTTTTGGTCTAACCTTCTTCACGAATTCGGATGGACCTGGGTTCAATCCCAGTCGCTGAAGCAACTTTACCAGGCCTTTCAATCCCCTTCCTTCCGAAAGTGGGGCCTTTTCCCTTGGAGGATTTTGGTGGCCACCTCCTTATGGTCTATTTGGAAAGAACATAATAGAAGGACCTTCCAATCTTATTTCTCTAGCCTGAGTACCCTTTCGGACCTCATCAGGGGTTTACTGTCTTCTAGGCTAAGGCCAATAAAGTTCTCCAACACTTCCCCACCTCCTCCACCAGCAACTGGCAAGACCTACTCTATCTCTATCAGAGGCCTCGTCTATAACTCCCCTCTGGTCACCCCCCTCCGAAGGATCCTTTAAGCTGAATGCAGTTGGATGCTCCCTGGGGAACCCTGTTTTGGCAGGTATAGGAGGTCTCCTTGGAAACAATGAGGGAGAGACTTTAATATCTTTGTCCGCATTCTTGGGTATCCACGACTTGGCCTTTGCAGAATCAGTGGCCTTGTTGGAAGTATATAACAGGGGTGCCATTTCGTGGGCATACTGAGTATAAAGCCCTTGGTGAGTTCACCATATATTTGACCATTACATCTTCTGTGCAGCGATCTCAAGGTGAGATTTCACCATGTTCATGGAAGTGCTAACCAGGCTGCATACTCCTTGGCCAAGCTGGGGGCAATCAGTGCAGCCCAGATAGCAAGCCAACAGGTATGGCCTTCAACTTTGCTTCCTCCTCCTCTACCCTTGCTTAAAACCTGAGTCTCACTCTCGTCCCCGATCTAGCATTGCTCAGGCACAGACATTTCTCATCTTCCTTTTCTCTTCTCCTGTTCTGCCGCCAACCTCACCACTATTCTCCAACCTCTTACTGTCTTCCTTTTCTCTCCTCCTGTTCTAACCCAATCTCACCACTACTCTCAAGCCTTAGGACCTCAACTTTGCCCCTACCCCTTGAAACCCTTCACCTCTTTTCTCTCCTCAACATTATCATCACTTCCACCCCTGTTTTAAGCTCTGCCTCCTTTAGCAGTAACCCTTAATACTGCTTCTTTGGTTTTTCATCATCAGCCTTTAGGTGGGCTTTTTTGGAACTCTTTATTGACTTTCCTTTTGGAAATAGAATTACTAGAATAAAGGAAGGAGGAAAGAGGAAAAGGTACAAAAGAAGTAGAAAGTTAGAAAAATAAAAAAGGAACAAAAAAAAACACAGAAAAGAAAATGGAAACGAAACAAGAACAACGAAGGAAAAAAAATACAAAAATGGGAAAAAAGGGAACAAAAGGTAAAAAGGAAAATTGAAAGACGCTCGAAGTAAATGTCTTAACTATGGCAGAGTGCATCTAAGATGATCACTACCCTCCTTTGTTACACAGAACTATCCCAAGAGGTGCTCTGCCACCTCTCCTCTGCACCTCTCTACTCCTGTTACTCTTTTTCTTACTCCACTGCCCCACTGTAAGCTGCTTTTCCTTTTACTCACTACCAAACCTCTCTTTATTTCTGTCCTACTACCCATTCCCTCGCTACATACTACTCCTTAATCCCCTTTGTTCTCAGCTCTCTTATTGATCTATCTAGATTTATTGTAACCACATAGCCTTCTATCTTTATCTCTTTTCTCAATTTCTCAAACTCTTCATCTTAAATCTCCTTTTACTTTTTCTAGTTCTCTCTCTCTCTCTCTTATCTCCAAATCTATTTTCTGGCCCCCGTCATAAATATCTTCTTTTCTGTATTTCCCTCTTCAACATCTCTCTCCCATGCTCTTCTGTCGCCTACCCCTTCGGCCTTAGATACTATTGCATCTCTTTCTTTGCATAGGCATCTCGCTCTCCTCGCAAAACGTCCAACTCCCAGCACAACGATGACAATCACTTGGAGTAGCTTATCAGCAAGTAGCAGCTTCGGAACCCTCTAGAAGCTTATCTCAGTATCTTCTCTGTTCTGCCTCACTCTCTTAATCCTACTTGCCCAGGATGACAAACTATTTCAACATACAGTTCTTCTCTACCGTGTACATAAGATTTTCATTGACCCTTTGGTTTTCAGTTCTTTTGGTTTTTGTCTTTCTATAACTTTCTGTACTGGGTCTCAAAGATTTTGCTTGGTACAGTGATACACACATCCCTTCCCGCAAAAAAAAAAAATCTAAGGCCATGTAAGAGCTTCTCTCTTAATTTAATTGTCGAAGATCTTTTGTCCTCAACAATGTTCAAGAAAATTTGTGACCTTCCATAATATATGAGGAATCAGTTCATATTATGATATTTACTGTCCAATCTTTCAAATTTCCAGTTGGTAATGACCTGTTAATGAAGCATATGTGCTGAAATTGTCAAAGAGCGATGGCCCTGAGAAGTTCATTTTTGGTGAATTAACTTGTCAGTTTTCAGATCTTCTTGTAACTATTGTTTCATTTTGTCAGAATAAATTCCGATACTAAATTCTCATTAAAATGTTACGTTAGTCTTTTTGTTTCAAGACTCAATTTTAAACTGGGCAGTGGATGCTACTGAAGGCGGTGTGCCAAATTTCAAAGTAAGAGTTTGATGATTTCATCTATGTTTTCTTGTCAGTCTTTTTTGGGACACAATTGAATGTGGAGAGTGCGTTTTCTTCTTATCATATGTACAACTAAATATGGAGAGTGCTGTTTCTTTCTCAGTGATAGTCTAAACTAGATGGCTTTAAATTTTAATAATCATGGATTCTATCTTTTAATGTATCAAAGTGTATCATACTTACAATATGCTTCTTTCCTTTCCACATTAGAACATGCTTTTCTTTCTGCAATAAGTTTGAACCTTCTCTGGTAAATGAGCCTTTAGCACCATACAGTATTCAATGCTATAGAGGATTCAGAGTAGCTTCAGTGTAACATGTTAGGTAGTTGATGAATTGTCAGATTGTGAGATCCATGAATCTTTTCTTGTCAGTCTTTTTGGGACACAAATGAATGTGGAGAGTGTATTTTCTTTCTTATCATATGTACAACTGAATGTGGAGAGTGCTGTTTCTTTCTCAGTGATAGTCTAAACTTGATGGCTTTAAATTTTAATAATCATGGATTCTATCTTTTAATGTATTGTAATGTTAATGATAGTGTATCATACTTACAATATGCTTCTTTCCTTTTCACATTACAGCATGCTTTTTCTTTCTGCAATATGTTTGAATGTGCTCTGGTAAATGAGGCTTTAGCACCATACAGTATTCAATGCTCTAGAGAATTCAGAGTAGATTCAGTGTAATATGTTAGGTAGTTGATGAATTGTCAGGTTGTGAGATCCATGAGTCACGACCTAGAGCCAGGGATTGAATAATGATGGAAAAGGAGTCACCACAGAATAAATTAATTGATGGAAAATGGGTTTTGAAGCGGAAGCGCAAACGACTTTCAAGTGGCTTGGAACCAAATAATGGAAAAGAAGTCGGGGATCCATCTCCAGAAACTCTGAGGAGTTTCCCTTCTGCAAAACAGCTGAAAGATGAAAGCAATCTATCTCAGTCTGTGAAGAGAAGGAAAGGAAATGATGGCGTAAGTCAATATTGATGAATTTGATCACTTATATGTTCTCATTCTCCATGTCTTCTCTTATTGGGCTTGTTTATGGCTCTTCAGGTGCTATTATTGGCAAATGATTTTGGTCAAATTCTTGTGGATTATTGACCATGATGTATCAAAAAATATGTTCTTGAAAATTTTTGCAGAACACTCAAAAACTCTGCTGAAGGAAATCTGCTTTACAGAAATTTAGAAGCTTATATTATTCACGTCTTTAGATTAGGATCCTTGATTCATTTGTTAAAGAATGAATGTTTAATGTTCACTTGCTTCATATCCTGTTGTATTGATCAATCAATTTTTGTTTGAGCTGCCTTGTAATATTCGGTTTAAACTATATATATATATATATATATATATATATATATATATACACACACATACTACTATATATATAGTAAGTTAAAGTTAATATAGTAGGTCGTACTAACCGTTACGTACGTAGTAAGGTAGGTAGGT
>NW_006494789.1:9961801-10002883 GCF_000471905.2 Amborella trichopoda
ATATATTCGTTCTCTTCATTTCCATTCCTCAACTGCTCAAGAAGAAGATTCATGGCCTCATCCAAGCGATTCTGCTTACAAAGAATCTTCATCCTTATACAATAAGTGATCCCATTCCTAAAGCCCCTCATGTCAATCGTTTTGCTATTATATCCTTTGCATCAAAACAGTTCTCTTCAACCAATCCCTTCAACAAAACATTGTAAGCAAACCCATCTAAATCCAGCCCCTGAAACCTCGTCTTTGCAAATATCTGCAATGCTATCTCAGGCTTTCCAGCTTCTGCATAGCTCATCACTAGAGTGTCATAAAACCTAACTGTGTAAACACTACCCTGCTTTGTGAAAGTCTTTAACCAATCAAGCATCACAGTCACCAACTTAGCCCTAGAAAGCATCTTCAAGATCGCATAGTAGGTTGCTCTTGTATGGCGATACCCTACTTGCCTACCTGCCCAATCAAAGAACTTCAAAGAAGGAAGCACATCTTTCTGCAACTTGAAAACCCTAACTACGCATTATTCAATTATCATGTTTGTACAAAGGCGTTCCTCTCAAAAAGCCCGTTTCTCTTTCTCTCTCTCTCTCTCCTCTACATCTCTCTAATTTCAGTACTTACTAGTCTCCCTCAAATCTCTTATTTCTCACACTACTCTCTCTTTCTATTAGATGCTTACCACATTCTCTACATCTTGTTTCTCTCTCTAACTCCACCCCTCCCTCTCCACTAGTGTGTGGGATAAATCCCACATCGAAGAGGCAAATAGAGTCACGGGGGTGTAAGCCCTAATAAAGGGGCGGGAGAGTTTATGATCAAACACATAAACACATAAGAGAAGGCTGTAAAGCCCAAGTTCGGGCCCGGGTTCGGGTCCTGGGTCTTTAGTATTCTCTTGAGTACGGGTACGGGTACTATTTTATTGGACTCGTCTGGTATGGGTCCTCAAGTAATATTTTGGGTTTGGGTCAGGTTCCAGCGGGACCTGACCCATACCCGGCCCGTTGCCACCCCTATGATTAGTTGTATTCTAAGTAAGTGACGATAGGTAGGGTAGCCAAGTTCAAGCCACTTAATTCTTTAAAACTCAGTATTGAAAAGGCCAATGTTAAAAAATTCGGCTCCTTGGCCACCATTGTAAACCTAGGGGGTTGCCCTAGACAGACATGTTTAGGCACCGGCCTCAGTGGGCCCATGTTGCCTAGTGTCACCCCCTTTAAAAAAAAGAAAAAAAAAAATGCAAGCCCTCTTAAAAAAGAAACAATACTAAAGGGCTATAAAAATGGTTGAGGCCCTTTTCTCTTGCAGTCATGGACCAATGCTCTCTCTCTCTCTCTCTCTTGCTACATATAAGAAGTAGAAAAAAGACGATCGTTTCAAATTGTTCGATACGAGGCATTTCTCCCTCACAGATACGCATGCACAAATACACACATGGACCTATATGCTCTCTCTCTCTGCATATAAGAAGAAGAAAAAAGAGACAATGACCTCCAAGTGTTCGATGAGAGGCCCCTCTCTCACTCACAGACTCATATTCTCTCTCTATGTATAAGAAGAAAACAAACACATCCTCCATGTGTTCGATGCAAAACCTCTCTCTCTCTCACACACGGATCCCTATGCTCTCACTTTCACTCTACATGTAAGATATGAAAAAGATAAGATGACCTGAAGTGTTTGACATGAGGCCTCACACACATACACACATGTTATTTTTTGAGAAATTGTTTTTCAAAACATGTTTTTTGAATATTTTAGTGTTTGGACTATATTGTTAAATGTAGTTATACAACTACTTTTATTATATATTCATATCTTGGTCACTTAACTTTGAGATGGACAGTCCATTTTATTTAGAACCCCCAGGGTGCACCTAAACGTTTACCTTTGTAATTTATGCTCACCTTTTATGGTTGGTGCATACTGTTGGTGCACTTATCTTGTTTTCATAATCATAGGGACAATTTTCGCTCTCCAATGGAGTATTCGTCCTCTCTTTCATGAATAACGTTTTTGGACATTCTGGTTTGTGTCCTACACATTTATTTTCAATCAATGGTTGTTGATAGCAGTATCAATTGGAAGACAACTCAATATCTGATGTTGTGGTTTTAGACAAGTTATTAAGAGTGTTGCTCAATAATTCAAGAAGTGAAATACTAATCCTGGCTTTATCTTGGGAGTGTTCTTGCCAGGATCGATTACATCTCGAGATTTTACCGAGGCGGGATGATTTTTTCACACTTAAAAGAAGTGAGACGACCTCGTGTTTCCAAGTGCCTATTAATTTTCTAATATTTAATTATCGACTCTCTTCCCCCCTATAAATTTTGAATCCAAACCTAATCACTCACAAGGTTAACTGGAAGTAAAAGTATTCCCATAAACTCCAAATCTGTACCTAATCCCTCAGAGGGTTAATTTGCTAATATTTAATTCTTGACTCTCTCTTCCCCCCTATAAACTTTGAACCCAGAACTAATCCCTAATGAGGTTTACTGGAAGTAAAAGTATTTTTATAAACTCCAAATCCGTACTTAATCCCTCAGGGGGTTAACAAGAAGTAAGAGTGTCTCTAAGATTCATACAGAGAGTTGATTCTGGTTAAGGGGAGATACTGCCAAAATTTTGTTACTGAGGGTGTCAAGGAAACCAACAATTTCAAAGTGATAAAAGATTGTAATACGGTATGGAAACCAACAATCATGGAAACTAGGAGTTTCTATGATTGGATAATTTTGGTGGAGCAAATTTGTAAGAAATGGTGGTCTGAAGTCGTTTTCTCTTGAAGACTAGTGGATTTCTCTTAAAGCCTTTAGGATGTAAATGGATTTTTAAAAGGATAGTATAAAGTAGGTTTGGTTGTAAAAGGTTTTAGACAACAGGAATACAAGGTTTATAAATTCGTGAAGTCCCTGTCCCTATATGGATTTAAACTAGCACCCTAATAATGGCATGAAAAAATCAGGACAATTGTTTTATCACTTGGATTTTAGATTTGCGATTCTGATATTTGTGTGTATGCCACTGCTAATATGGGTGTATGCCACAGTTTGTGATGGTATGATTGTAATTAATAGCTGGTATGTAAGAATTGATATGCTCATACTAGGCACTAATACTGAAATTATTTTCTTCTGAATTTAATGTGAAAGGCATGGGGCAAGCTGATATAGTACTTAGAATTAAAATAGTGCAGAAACTAGCTGGGTATGTTTTAATCCAGTATAGAGAAAGTGCTCAAAGATTTGATCACTTTGAATGCAAACTAGTTTCATCCCCTTATGATGCTTATATTAGACTAAAAAAGAATCATGATGGTCTTGTTTCCCAGTTGGACTATGGGAGTCTTTGGATAGATAATGTATGGAATTTCCTGTGCTGGACCTGATATAACCTTTGCTATTGGTAAATTGAGGAGATACCACTAACCTAGGTCAGAGCATTGGAATGCAATCTATAAGATCCTAAGGTATCTCAAAGGAACCATAGATTATGACCTATACCATGTAGGCGATCCCGCTGTATTAGAAGAATGCAGCGATGAATCCATGTTTACTAGCTGATGGATCTTCACTTTTGGTGGGGTGCCATTGCTTTGGTCCAAGTAGCAGCCCTGTATCTCCAAATCCACAATGGAATAACAGTTAATTGACTTGGAAGCCACTATAACAGAAATTGAGTGGCTAAAGAACTTGTTAGTAGACTTACCACTTGTTCAAGAGCCCATGCTTGCAGTTTCTATATGATGTGACTGTGAAGTTGCTTTATGCTAAGCGAAAACGAAGATTTATTATGGAAAATCAAGATATATTTGCAGAAGGCACAGTTAGCTGAGAATTTGGATTGAAGATTAAGTCAAATAAATACTATATGTATGTTCTGAGTAGAACTTGCAGATCCATTTACAAAAGCCCTTGCAAGAGACCAAGTCTGGAAGACAACTAGAGGGATGGGAATGAGGCCCATATGGAACATGCCATTGAGTAATAGGAACCCTACTTGAGGATGAGGAGGCCCAAGTCTAAGGTTAAAGGGAAAAACAAATCACTTAGGTGATGTCAGATGTATCCATGTACCACAATATTATTTCATGAAAATTTAAAAATTTCTACCCCATCCTTGGCTGTGGTACAATGTACATGCAATAAATTGAGAGGTTGAACATTGCTCTTTTTGCCTAGATGATGTAAAGCCTAAGCTGGGGTATCTTATTCCAAGACATCTTCCATGGATTCACCTAAATGTATGTGGAAGGTGGGTCTGATTCCTATGAGAATTGGGCATTCTCTAGAGCAACCGTGAAAACCAGGAATGGTGTAGGGCCTTTAAATGCGCAAGCCTTTTAGTAATCCACAACCTTCTGAAAGAAAATGTATGGTATGTAGGAGGTTTAACAATAACGAACATAGTTCGAGGTTCGCTACTCACTGTCTTGGAGGTTTGAGTATCGCCATCACTGATGCATTGTGTTCTGCATAACACAATGTGGAGGTTTGAGTATCGCCTTCACTGATGCATTGTCTTTTCCTGATTCTTTCACAAAGAGTTGTTATTTTGAAACAAGTGGGGGATTGTTGTTATTTTTTTTGAGAAATTGTGTTTCAAAAGATTTTTTTTTTTTGGCCGGGGGGGGGGGGGGGGGGCCTATAGTTTTACACTATGGTATTCTAGGAAGATGTGACTAGGCCACATCACCATACATAAATTCCCCTCATGAGCGAAACACCTGGTCCTACCACTATACCTCCTCCATTCTCGCCAAACCGGTCCGCTTCCTTATCTATCATTTCTGGAAGTCTCAATACCTATTGATCTGATCGAGAGCACGGCCCAAACCCATGTCCAATCACTTATCTACCCTACTGGACACAGCCCCACTGCAAACTGGCTCTAAACCTTTGGGGTTTGAACTTGCATGGTTGGAAGACAAACAGTTGACCAAACTAATCATGGAGTGGTGGTCTTCTTTTCAAGGAAGCCCCATGGCTAGTATTGATTTCTTGCATTGTCTAGAGAAAGAAAAGAGACCTGACAGAGGTTGAATGCATCATGAGAAGCTGGATGAGAACAGATCTACAGGTTTTGTTAAGATGTGAGAGGTGTTCTTGCACCAGAGGCCAAGGACGAGGTGGCTCAAAGAAGACTAGAATACAGTGTTCTTCCACTGAATGGCGAGCCAAAGAAGAAGAAACCACTATATTTCAAGCATCAAGGTAAATATAACACTTTTGAAGGGCAAGATGGGATAGCTACAGGTACTGCTAATTTCTTAAGAGAATTCTTCTCAGCTCAGCATACCAAAAGAAGCTAATTCTGTCAAGGGGTGCTTCAAAGTATCTCTCGACATCATCTGAATGGTTGGAGTGAGCTTTAGAAGAGGGAGAGGTAAAATGACATCCTTGAGCTTGTAAGAGATAGGGAACCAAGCCCAGTTGGTTACACAACAGCAATATTTCAGGTTTTTTGGGAGGTTGCAAAAGGGGATATCGTAGTTTCTTTAACTAATTCCGAGATAGCCATCATCCAAGGAGAAATCAGTGCAAGTTTTATCACTCTGGCTCCGAAATTGGACGGAGTAGAGGGTGTCCACAACTATTGCCCTATTAGTGCCCTCAACAATAGCCAAATAGGTTCTCTCCAAAGTACTTGCACCCCACATGCGAGATGTACCAGACCAATTCTGTGTCTTGCCTCAAGGGACCTTTGTTAAAGGGCACGAAATTTTTTTAGGAGTCAAGCAATGTTCAAGAAGGTGGGTGCGGTCGCCTAGGCGGGTGCCCAGACACAAAGGCGGCCTGTATTCGAGGGAGGGTTAGATCCTTGCAGATTGTTGAACCCCCCACATCTCCCCCCCTTTTATTGTATATAGAATTTTCTTTCTTTTATTTAATAAGTAAGTTTTGTATATAGTATATTGTTTAGAAGTCAGAATTACGGATTAAACATAAACATACACGAGTTTATACTATAAATGAAATAGTTAAAACTCAAACGCAACATTAAAAGAGGAAAGCAACTTGAGATGTCCATTAAGTCTCGCAAGTCACCAGTCACAACAGAGACTCATTAAGTCTTAAAAAAATGTCACATCCAACAATCAAACGCCATAAACTACGAAAAGTAGTTTAAAACATTTACAAGAAGTGAAAATTGCAAAATACATACCCAAAAGCAAGATTAATTCACAACCACTAGTCTAAAAATTTTAAATTTCAAATTAGTCATCCAATTAATATTAAAAAATAGTTATAAAAAAAAATTACAAATAGCAAATGAAGTAGAAAGAATTGTAACATTGACCTTTTAATATCTTGAGTTCTTAACAATCCAAGGACAAAGTAAATCGATCATAATCAAGCAAGCATAATCTAGGTGAAACCTGCACATCAAAATTGCAATGATATAACGCATAAAATTGAGAAAACATATTACCCATGCAATTATTTAATAAACAATTGTTAAACTAACTCATAAAAAAAAGAATTATGGGGTTAAAAGTTATGCTTTATAAATCATACAAGTGAACTCATGCGTAAACTTTTTTTTTTTAAAAAATATCCATTCCGTATCGGGGAAATGGACTTTTTCCATTGAATTGCTCTCCTAAAGACCCAAACTTAATATGAAAATGAGAAAATTATCCAAACTGTTTTTTTTGGGTGAATAATAATCCAAAATAGTCGACAACATATCAAATATTATATCTTAAAGTATCAAAAATAAAATAGAAGATGCAAAGAATAATATCATAGGACATTGTGAACAAAAAAAAACTTAATAAAAAATATTGAAATATGCCAACTTCTTGAAATGGAATCGATATTGGTCCAAACTCGAAAGTTTTGGTTCCCCAATCTTCTCTTTTACAACCATTATAAGCCTCAAAAAAATTGGGGATGAATATCCTTTAATTTCGTGAGCATTCGAGGAGGTTGAAAAAAATTTTGATCTCTACAAATTTTCAAATCTGATTTTTTTCAAGGTTTTTCTCACTCTAAACATAACTAAAAACATATTTGGGGGCATTAATGGCCCCCAAAACCCTTTTTCCTTCTTTCTAGGGGGGAAATGACGAATTTACCCAATGGCTGAGGGGCGTTTTCCACCCTCGGTCTCGATTGGTTGAGGCTGCACCTAGGCGCCAACCTTTTATGCTTCCTAAGCGGGCGTCTAGATGAACCCACCTAGAGCATATTGCCTAGTCCATGCCTAGGCAGTTTGAGAAAATGGCCGTCAAGGCGGCAAGGCGGCCGAATTTTTGTTCATTGGAGTCAAGATCTCAGGAATGTTCGGCAGTCAAGAAACATCATACCCCTAAGATGAGTGTAGCTGAGATAAGGATGTTGAGATGAATGAGTGGCAAGATAAGAAGAGATAGAATTCAAAAGTAATACATTTGAGAGAACTTAAGTGTTGCTCCAATAGGCGATAAGATGAGAGAAAGTAGACTTAGATGGGCTGGCCATGTCCAGCACGTGTAGACCCAATACAACACCTATTTGGAGATGTGAGTTGGTTAAAGTAGAAGGCTCAAAAAGGGCTCGGGGAGCCCCAAAAGGACATGGTTGGAAGTAGTGAGAAAAGATATGGGGACTTATGGCTTCATTGAGAATATGACCCTTGATGGAGCAGAATGGCAGATGAGGATTTGTTTAGACGATTCCAAATAGTTGGGAAAAGGCTCTAATGATGATGATGATGAGTCAAGATCTCAACCTTTGGGGGATCTTGCTCCTGACCTTTTGGGACCTTGATCCCGACCTTTTGAGGTTATTGCTCCCATAGTTAAAGAGCTTATATAGTTTAGGACTAGATATACTCTTTAAATTAGGATTCTCTTCATTTATAGCCATCAAGCAATGCAACTATATTTAAAGCATAGTTGTGTTGTTAACTGGCTATAAATAAATAAATAAAATCATCAATTTAGTTGCTGTCTTACTCTTATGGTTGGGATTGAGATTTCTAGTGGTATGAATCAAGATCCCTATCAGTGGGGATCGAGATCACCTAAAATTTGAAAATCGAGATCCCTTTCCTGGAGCATTAGAGCGAGATTTCAGAGCTGGGCTGCTGCCTATGTTTTCGACATCCCAGTAACAATCCAATGGAATCATGTAGTTGAGGGGGTGCAAGGCCTATGGAATGAATTAGATGGTAGCATGTGTTTAATTTGGTACAATGGGGCAGAATATGTTCAGCCATTGAAGTCCGGTGGCCTGGGAATCAGAAAAATTAGAGATGTAAGACGACTGCTCGACAGCGACATGCATCAAAGTTGTTTGTGTAAGGAAGAAATAAAACTTGTTCACAAGATCTTTGGCAAGAATATTGAATTATGGTTGGAAGAGCAGATAAAATATCTTTTGGAATGACTTTTGGGCCTGCGATACGACATTTAAGGATTCCTTTAAATAGGTTGTTTACATTGATAGTTAGCAAGAAGATTATAGTCTCGGAAGCTTAGGAGGGAGTGTGGGGCTAGGTTGTTTGTAACTTTAATCTTAGGGAGAACCTCAGAGAACAGGATAGCTAACCTATACAGGTTCTCCTAGCTTTGCTTCTAGTCACCTTCTTACTGACTAAAGGGAAGGGTAGCGTGATCTATATCCTGATCTGAGCTGCTATTTCTTTGTCCAATATTTTTCTATCATGATTGCAGTTCAAGGAGCTGTAGGATAGGCATCGATATGGTTTTGTCCATACTTGTTAGCCATCATCAAAGACAAAAACTGCTTACAATAGACCACCTTTAGAACCGAGGCATGATGATGCTAAACATTGCTGCCTTTGCAAATCTGATGAAGAAACCATTCCACACCTTCACTTACATTGTCATTTAAAACAATATCGGGGTGTTCTCTTAGACTATTTCATGTCCCATGGGTTGTTCCTAGCTTAGTGGAACAATTATTTCACTAGCTGGTGCTCTCTCCCTTTCCTATGACAAGGAAACCCACTATGGCATATGGGAATTTTTTGGAAACTTCGGTTTGAGTGAAATAAGAGGGTATTTGAAGGGAAGTATGAGCAATCACATACCCTCATTGATAGCATCAAAACAATCTTCATAAATTGGGTGACATTAGGAAAGAGTTTTGGGCTATTGTGTTCATATCGACTCTTAGTGAAAGGAGACCTCGAGGAACAAAAAGAAATGTGTCTAGTGGATGGATACTCACAAATACATAGTCAGTCCACCATCAATCCATCATCAACCCCATAGAAAAATAGTGGAATTGGTTGCACTGTCTATGGTGTTGTGAGACTGTGCTAGATATGTCGGGTAGTGGTAATCAATGGAGAAAATGGATGATGGCGGTGCATCTCGATGCCTTCCTTTTTTTCTATTAGTGAATGATTGGACACTGATTTTCTTAAGAAGCTCTGAAGGCCTGAAGCCTGAGAATGCCCCACCCTATTTTTTTTGTTAATACTCAACTTGAAGTCTTAGAGACATTTTGATTGCCAATGAGGCTGGGCTGGCTTCATAGAAGTAGATGTGTCGTTTATTATAACTTTTTAACACCACATTGGTTTTGTGCTGCAAGAAGCAAATAATATGAAAACTTGCGGTTGCCACCTAGATGTCGCTAAACAATGTCAGGTCTGAATATAAGCTCCACCATTGATGATGGTATTTTGAACGATAAGTCAAAAGGTCATGCTTATAGGTTGTTGTATGGGCTGGGGATGCTTTGAACGTTTAGTTAGATGGTCATGCTTATAGGTTGTGATATGGGTTGGAGATGCTTCAAAATGGCCATCGTCGTGCCAAGTTTTCGCTAGAAGTGTAAGAAAACTCTTTGGGACCTGTTGAAGAGAAATATAAATTCGGGCTTGCTGTTGGAAGAGTGAATTCCTCACTTTGTGCTCCGATTGACTCTCATTCATGAAATGCTTTGTCATCTCCAGCTCTTCTCTAGATACTTTTTAGATATTAACATGTGTGAGTGGAGATAGTCAATAGGGTTTATAGGGATCTCATATAGCAAAGCAATGATAAGGGATCCAAGGTTCACTTGATGTGGACTAAGAGGTGTCCAAGCCTTAGGCTTGGGGTGGTTGAGCGTTAGGCATGTGGGTCACGCTAATAAAGGCATTGTTAAGAAAGTGTAGTAGCATTTTTTGGGAAGTGTTTAGGTGTGTGGGCCTTTGGGGTCCAAGGTCATCAAGGAAAAGTATGGTCACAGTTGGGATGGGTTGGGTGTGAGGATATGGTTTATAGTTACCCGAATCGTGTACTGAGGTCGCGATTCACGACTCTGTGGTTGCTAGGATGAAACATGATTTTGGAAGATAGGAATCACGTTTTCAAGTTTCTCGAAACATGTTCTAGATTATTATGTGAATCTCGATTTCGGGAAGCTTGGAATCTAGATTCCATATTTTAGAATTTGTGATTGATAATTGCACAACAATCACAAATTGATAGTTGCCAAAAGTTAGGATCGTTTCTAGTCCACCCCTCCTTGGGAACTTGCTTAGGCGGCACTAGCACCGGGTTACGGCCCTTTAGTTGCACAACAACGCATCCTTTATTAGCGTGACCAACATGCCTAACATCCAACCACCCCGAGCCTAAGGATTTGACACTTCTTAGTCCACATCAAGTGAACCTTGAGTCCCTTATCATTGCTTTGCTACATGAGATCCCTATAAACCCTATTCACTATCTCCACTTACACATGTTAATATTTAAAAAGTATCTAAAGAAGAGCTGGAGATGATAGAGAATTTCATGAATGAGAGTTAATCGGAGCAAAAAGAGAGGAATTCACTCTTCCAACAAGAAGCCCGAATTTATATTTCTCTTCAACAGGTCCCATAGAGTTTTCATACGCTTGCTGCTAAGGGGTTTACTCGAACTTATGGAATTGACTATCAAGAGACATTCGTTTCAGTGAGCAAGATGAATTCTATTGGGTCCTTTTATCTCTGGCAGCTAATATGGAGTGGCTGTTGCACCAACTAGATGTCAAGGAATGTGTTCTTTCAAGGGGATTTGTAGGAAGAAGTGTACATGCTACCTCCACTTGGATTTAGGGCTCCTGGAAATGAGAGAAAAATGTATAGATTGAAAAAGGCCATTTATGGGTTAAAGCAGTCTCCCCGAGTATGGTTTGAAAGGTTTAGTGTTGCTGTCCAAAGAGTTTGATATTGTCAGACTCCTGCTGATCATACTTTATTTATGTATGTAGATGATATGTTGTGACAGGGAATTGTCTTAAAGAAATTCAACAGCTCAAGAGCTTTTTGGCAAGAGAATTTGAGATTAAAGATCTTAGCTCACTGAAGTATTTTTTTGGGATAGAAGCTGCCAGGTCTAAGAAAGAAATCTTTATCTCTCAAAGGAAGTATGTGTTGGATCTCCTTAAGACCTGCTGATACTTCTATGGAACACAATCACAAGCCTGATGCCAAAAAGGGTAAAGCACTTAAAGATGTAGTTATGTTCCAAAGGTTGGTGGGTAGATGGATATATCTTTCACTCACACGTTTAAATATTGCGCATGCAATGAGTTTGATCAGTCAGTTCATGCATGTTCTTAGAACTACTCATCTTGAATCTGCTACAGAGTTCTTAGATATTTAAAATCATCACCAGGTACAGGATTGTTGTTTGCTAGTCATGGTCATCTATGAGTTGAGGCTTATACAAAGGTTGATTGTTATGAACCAAAGATGTACATCAGGGTATTGCACTCGAGTTAGGGGTAACCTGGTCACTTGGAGTATAAAACAATCAGTTGTAGCCTTGTCACGTGCTGAACCAGAGTATTGTTCATTACTCATGGTATGTGAATTGTTATGGATAAAAATCTTATTGTGGGAGCTTGGTTTTGCTTTGAAGGTATCAATCTCCTTACATTGTGATAACAATGCAACCAGTAGTATAACTCACAATCCTGTTCAGCATGATCGGACCAAGCATATCTAGGTAGACCAACATTTTATTCGAGAAATAGTTGCTTCCAGAGAAATTTGTGTTCCTTATGTGAAGCTAGACGATCAGCTAACAGATATTCTGACTAAGGCTGTTGGTAAACATCAACTATGAGTTATCTAGCAAACTGGGCATGGTTGATATCTATGCACCATCTTGAGAGGGAGTGTTGTGACATTGATTATTAAAGGCTTAGTCATCATTATATTGCATTCAAGTCTCTAAGGACTTAGTTGCCCTTTTTTTCCACAGAAGGACATTCTTGTACAACAAGTAAGTCACGGGGATATAATTAAGCATTTCAATTTGGGATAATGAAAATATGGAAAATCATTATAAAAGAAATGACCTTAATACAATGGAAATGAGAGATTGTGTATATCACTATGCACCGCAGCTATTACCTACAATTCAACAACTAAGATTTTTACAATTATACATTTAAGGGATTGAAAATAAAATAGACAATGTATGTATTATTCCATCTTAATCAATGAACCCTAAATTTATTGGGGGTATGCCCAAAACTCTTTTTGAATGTAGCCCCTCTATAACTAAATTTAAAACTCTTAATGAGATTCAAAACTTAGATGTATATGAAATTTTCCTTTTCAAGAGTAGTAGTTGAAATCAACTAATATAAATAAAACCTTTGAAACTAAAGCACATTGATGCCATGGGAAAGGAAAACGATACCGGCTTTGTTAGAGCATAGGTCCAATAGGGAGAGCTCTTCTTTTATGTGGGAAACATCTGCATGGAAGATTTTTTACATTGACGATAGAGAGAGGTGCACCCACCAGAAACTTACACAGCTATAACAGTGTGTTACATTCTCCAGATCACCCCATCCTGTGGATCAAAATGTGATGACCACATGACCATGGACATTTGGAAGTCACGAGATCATATTATATTTTTTCATGTATTTAAGATTTTTCAAATCAAATTAGTAGATGAAAATTTGGCAACCACAATTTTTGTGCTTTCCAAAAGAAAGAAAAATTTAAACCTGTTACAAAAATAACATAGCTATGCCATCTCAAAGAAGAAAGGAAAACAAGAAAGAAGACTCTTTTTCGGCTAATTGGGATAGAAAATACATTAAGTAATTACTGCACCCCAACTAGCCCCAACTTGAAACTAGAAAAAAAAAATGAGTGGTACTGGAGGTCAGCATGACCTAACATTGCCTTCTCTTTTTCTTCCTCACTCCACATCCTCTTCCTTCTTCTTTGCTTCTCTCATGTAGCACTTGATCTCTTTATCTTTGTTCTTCCTTTTCCTCATCCTTTGATCATGTACTGCTGTATTTTTAACTTGGGGTTTTCTGATGATAAACATTTATCTTCTTTGAAAGGATGCTGAGGAGGTGGCAGATCATTAGTTTTCATCTCTTTCTACTATGTCACTGTGGCTAGGAATATTTTCTGAAGCATCTTGGATCTTTTCGTATTATCTGGATTCTTTCTAATTTCTTTCCTCATCATGAGAGTGGTAACTTACATCCTAGAGAAAAATGTTTAAAGTGCTTTGACAAGTCTTAAACAGGATATTTGATAAATAATGAATCATTGCTGGATATTCATTATTCAATGCAACAGCCCTCCATGGCGACAATTGCACTTATTTCTTGAGGTAGATGGAATCTAAGTTGAAAGAGACTTATACAGTTATACATGGAGAAGTTACTCCAGATGAAGTTCAATAGTTTAGATGCTCTTAACGATGTTTTGGAGGAACAAAGTTGAATATCAGCTATAGAATTTGATATATGCGTGCAAATACACATGTACACACACACACACATGTATGCATGCATATGTAGACATATTTGTTGCTAATTTAATATACACATGTGCTTTTGCGTATGTGCGCATTACAGAGTCACACTTCGGTGTATTTTGAAGTCAACAATGTTTGTGTGAGGGTCTACGTGCATAAATCTATGGACACACTTACACTCACACTCACACATATAGACAGACACATACTTACATACACGCACAAAACATAGACAGAAACACAGTATGGGTCTACGGAAACTATTCAAATTCTGTAAGAGATGCTTGTAATAAATGCATCAATTGGCTAGCCTAATAAACACATTCATATCAGTTTACCAAAATGCGTGACACAAGGCACAAAACATGAAAAAAGAAATAATGGCATTGTTGAGGGGAATTAGAGTAGTGTTTGCCTGCAAAATGCATATGTTCCATGTCTCCATCATTCTGTGTGCATATTTACGAAGTTTTTGATTGTATTGCTAATTGAGTTTTCTTTCTCCCTTCTGTTAAGGTTGATCGTGTTCTTGGGTGTCGATTACGAAATTGCCAGGCAATTTCTGCTGCTCTCGATCACACAAACATAGATTCGCTTTCATCTCACTTGGAGTTGAAGACGCATCCTGTGATGCATGCAGCTTTTGCTGAACCCTCTTCTGATGTAATCGTTCTGGAAAATAATGATCTATTGGAAGATCATCCTGTTGGTATCGAAGTTGCCAATGTGGATGGCCTTGAGAATAGTGCTATCGAGGACATCAAGAAAGAGGACTGTTTTGTTGATGCAGAATACTTGAATGGTAACACTGAAATTAACACAGAAAAGGACCATATCTTGGCATTTGAAGGACAGCCTCTTGGGGTTATGGGTGGCAGATCATTAAATATTGAGACCAGGGATGGATCTTCTTTTAATTTAGAACTGAAAAAAGAAAAAAAGGGTAAAATGATAGGAAAAAATTCAAATGTTGAACTTGGCGATGCTGACGTTTGTGATGATCCTAAATGTACAACTCTGGTTTTATCCGAGTCCAATGTTTCATCCAAAGAAAAATTATGTGGTAGTGTTGTGGAGAAGGGAAAGGAAATATCATATTCTGGTAATGGGGCTAATGCCACAGATGATGATAAACAATATGAGTTTCTTGTGAAGTGGGCTGGAAAATCTAATATTCACAATAACTGGATTCCTGAATCAGAACTAAAAGTTCGTGCAAAGAGGAAATTAGACAATTACAAAGCAAAGTTTGGAACTGCTGTAATAAACATTTGTCAGGAGCAGTGGAGCCGGCCACAACGGATAATCGCTTTGCGTGTTTCTCAGGGGAATACAACAGAGGTGCTTGTTAAATGGTGCGGTCTGCCTTATGATGAATGCACTTGGGAAAGACTTGATGAACCTGTTATCAAGAAGGCAGCAAAGTTGATTGACAATTTCAATCAATTTGAGCAGAGGACATTAGATATGGATGCTGCTCCTTCTGCAGGTATGGAAAATGCAAAAGGTGAGTGCCAGATAAATGAAGTTGCAACCCTTGTAGAGCAACCTAAAGAGCTTAAAGGAGGTGCTTTGTTTTCGCATCAGTTAGAAGCATTGAACTGGTTGCGTAAATGCTGGCATAGATCAAAAAATGTTATCCTTGCTGATGAGATGGGGCTTGGAAAAACTGTTTCAGCTTGTGCTTTCATGTCATCACTATATTGTGAATTCAAGGTCAGGTTGCCTTGTTTGGTCTTAGTTCCTCTATCCACTATGCCTAACTGGCTGGCTGAGTTTGCTTTGTGGGCTCCACATCTGAATGTTGTCGAGTATCATGGATGTGCAAAAGCAAGATCAATGATTCGTCAGTATGAATGGTATGCAACTGACCCAGATGGGAAGCAGACGAAACTGAACAAGTTCAATGTTATCTTAACTACTTATGAGATGGTGATGGCTGATGCTTCTCATCTGCGTGGCGTGCCCTGGGAAGTTCTCATTGTTGATGAGGGGCATCGTCTGAAAAACTCAAGTAGTAAACTTTTCAATTTGCTTAACACATTCTCATTCCAGCACCGCGTGTTGCTGACGGGGACTCCTCTGCAAAACAATCTAGGTGAGATGTATAATCTGCTAAATTTCTTGCAACCACTCTCCTTTCCTTCACTTTCATGGTTTGAAGAAAAGTTTAATGATCTTACAACTGCTGAGAAAGCGGAAGAACTAAAAAAGATTGTTGCTCCACATATGCTTCGGAGGCTTAAGAGAGACGCAATGCAAAATATACCCCCTAAGACTGAGCGAACAGTTCCTGTGGAGTTGTCTTCTATCCAAGCAGAATACTACCGTGCCATGCTTACAAAGAACTATCAGATATTACGCAATGTGGGAAAAGGTGGACTTCAACAGTCGATGCTGAATATTGTTATGCAGCTCCGGAAGGTTTGCAATCATCCGTATCTCATCCCTGGAACAGAACCGGAATCTGGGACCTTGGAGTTTCTACATGAAATGCGTATAAAAGCTTCTGCAAAGCTGACTCTGTTACATGGTATGCTCAAAATATTAAAAAGGGAAGGTCATCGTGTCCTCATATTCTCACAAATGACAAAACTTCTTGATGTCCTTGAAGATTATTTGACAGTTGAGTTTGGGCCCAAATCATTTGAGAGAGTGGATGGGTCTGTAGCAGTCGCAGACCGTCAAGCTGCTATTGCTCGCTTTAACCAAGACAAGAGCCGCTTTGTGTTTCTTTTATCAACTCGTTCATGTGGTCTTGGAATAAATCTGGCTACTGCTGACACTGTCATTATTTATGATTCCGACTTCAATCCACATGCAGATATTCAAGCAATGAATCGAGCACACCGGATTGGGCAGTCAAAAAGACTCCTTGTATATAGGCTTGTCGTTCGTGCTAGTGTAGAAGAACGAATCCTTCAGCTTGCTAAGAAGAAATTGATGCTTGATCAGCTCTTTGTGAACAAGGCGGAGTCTCAAAAGGAAGTGGAAGACATTCTACGCTGGGGAACAGAAGAACTCTTTCACGATTCTGCTGGTGCACCTGGAAAAGATTCTCTGGAGAACTCTGGAAACAAAACTGGAATTCCCTCTGATCCAGAGCAGCGACATAGGAGGAGGACTGGTGGCTTAGGAGATGTTTATCAAGACAGGTGTATGGATGGGTACACAAAATCTGTTTGGGATGAATCGGCGATACTAAAATTGCTTGATCGTTCAAACCTTGATTTGGGAGCATCTGAAAGTACTGAAGGAGAGGTGGAGAATGACATGCTTGGTTCAGTTAAGGTGATTTCTAGAACCACTTTTTGCTATTTTTTATTCGCAAGTTCTGTACACCAGATTATTTGTTTTTACTCTTCTTCAATTCTATGTATAATGTTGGGGATACTTGGCTAAATGCCTCTTGTCTGGCAAAGCAATTATTATTAATTTTTTAGATGATTCCAATAACAGCTAGGTCCAGTTAAGGTGATCTCTAGAACTGTGTTTTTCTATTTTTGGTTGTACTTGCTGCATTCCAGTTTCTATCTTGAACTCGTGTTCAAAATCTTCTCCAAAAATGCATTTGTAAATTTATTGATAATACTTTTGTAAATTTCCTTCTGCCAGGAATACCCAGTAGTCATAATTACTGCCAGATCATTCATCTGATGCAGTGTTCATACCTTTATTTATATTTTTATTTATTTTTATTTTTTCCCCTAATGGTGATCTACTACACTATGTGTTATTTTGAAGAGGGCTTTATTCTGTACAGTATCTTCTATTTAACAGGATATACATAAAAAAAACTTTTGCTATGGCAAATAAAATTTTAATAGGTACTATGACCAGTTATGACGCATTGTCATGCATATCTTCATAGGGAAACATTGCATGCTGAGAATTATTATTAAACCACGTGGTAATGTAAAGGGCTGTAACCCGGTGCTGGTCCTGCCTAAGCAGGGTCTTGGTAGGGGTGGGCTGGACCCTTCTTGGGACTCAACGTGGCGAAATGGATTCAGCTTGACTTGGGATGGGCTCCGAGTGTATCAAGAAACGTTTCTAAATGATTGTAAAAGATGATAGTAAATGGGGGAGAGAGATTCCAGTGAATGTATAAAAAGAAATAACAAGAAAAAGTCCTATAGTTATGTTTTCTGTAAACTGGATACGATTGCTGTAGAAGAATTTATTCGTAAATATTATAGATTGTCCGTTGCGCTCTAGCTTATTGGTAGTCTCATCAGTTTGGGTGAGGGAGGTCAAGCGTTCGAACCCTTGAAGTTTGTCCCGAAAAACCAAACAAGCTGACCTATACTTTTTTGTAAAATATTATAGACATATGCGAAGGTATGCATACCTTAAAATGAATGGAAAAAATTAGTTGGGTGAAGCATAATTATGAGGGACTGTATAATACTCAATTATGAGTGACTTTATGATACTCTATTTAGTATTATAGAAATTCTAAACACCTGTTCAGTTTGAGAGGTACTGGAAATTCAAGAAAAGCTCCTTTAGCTTATTAAAATCTTGAACTGTATGGTCTAAAAGATATTTATAAAACCATGCATGTTGGCTATTGCAATATAATGATCCTAAAATTGTTCTTGCAAAGAAAAGAAATGATTGATACCTACCAAAAGTGGATAAACATCATCGGGTCATAAATTTTCCTATCTGGTGATTGAAACCTCCAAAATCCTTCCGAATCATACGAAATTCTTTGAATGTTTTCTAAAAGAAGTAGAAGTTTCTAAAAAAACATTTTAAAGGGAATTGGTGTCTTGTTATGATTAGAAGTAAACCTTTTTAAAGGGAATTGGTTACTTGTTACAACAAGGCGATTCTTCATCAAAGATGCCAAGCTATATTAGAATCTGGCCTGTCCCGCACAAACTTGTCTTGGTAGTTACTTATGCTTTTTTATTTTGTTGGGTTTTTTACGTAGCATTCGCTTCCACATGGCTCAGTAGGGCCATGCAGCGAGTTACCTTGGGACTTCCAATTCAAATTGCCTTGTTCTCAATATATGGTTGGATAGACCTTGCTATCTATAAAGAAGAAAAAGAGGACCTTGCTATCTTAACTTTCATATTGATTTCTTGAGTCTCATAATAAACCTTGTGTGATTATAACAATGCTTTAGGCTAAGTAAACATTCAAGAAAAGAAAACCACCATTCTTTAACATTATGTATTCTGGTGAGAACTATAATCTATTAGGATGGGTCAAAAAACCTTCTTGTCATCTATTAAATTACTTTTTTTGTGAATATCAAAAGAATTGCTCACAAAGAGTGTTGTCTATATTCTAGGAATGTAGTTGGATTAGAATTGAAGATTCTTACATCCTCACAGCATGTTCATTGTGATGAACCATGTTTTAGAACCAAACAGGGCATTGAAGTGCAAAGCCGTCATGTCTAATTTTCCTTGTCGTAGGTTAGAAGAATTATATAATTGTTAGGAAATTAGAGATAAATGGCAATTATAAGAAAATAAAATATATGAGAGGATAAAATAAAGAAATAATCATCAAAGTGGACATCTTTATTTTTATTTTTTATTTGTTTTGTTGGGGGGGGACTTTTTAGATTAGTCCCACATTGGCATGTGAAGTGGTTGTCCTTGTAGGTGCTCTGGCATCTATAAATACCACAACCCATGAGGTAAATGTCACTCTGCATGGCAGCCTGTCATAATGAGATGACTTTTTTTAGTGGCAAAGCGAGACAACCAATAGGTGGCTTATCTTTCTACATTTTATTTTTCTAGAAACCGGCATGGTGAAAATGGAAAAATGGGGCAGTACTGGTTCATCAAAAGCCGGGTGACCTGGTTTTTTCACCTAACCAGTTCAAGTCTGGTTCTTGGTTCTTGGGCAATTGTGGTCTTTGAACTGGACTGTACCGATCCCTTGCCGAGTCCCAGTCAGACTCGTTCAAACTGAGCAGTCCAGTCTTGTGCTGATAGCGTTGCTGATGAGTACGATCTAGGTTATGAGTAAGTTGAAAATTCTTCTCTTTGAATAACATAACAAATATAGTCCATTATACACTCCATGCATACTGTCTTGAGCTTGGAGCTTTTTATGCCAGTAACTTAATGTCAACTACCCTATTATATTTGGTTTGAATATCTTTTAAAACTTCCGACTTGAAACAGAGAATCATATTTACAAAATGACTCTCCTCTGATTTTCTTAGATAACAAAGCAGGTCTGAGTACAAAGTGAGAGGTGAATGACTGTGGATCCCCATACTTTCCAGATCACTTTTCACAACCTCAAATGCATCGAATAGTGTTGTCTGTTTGATGTTGCAACTGCTGGATTGATGGACAGCGTTGCATGTGCACTATATGAATCATTGATGTAGGTGCAGCTTGCATCGGACACCATTTTCATAGCACTGATATTTGACACTCAGTACGCAGCTTGAGTGCCCTGTAATCTTAGGGCTTCCAGTTCAATTTATGGAGACTAATATTGCATGGCCGAATTATTTATCCCCAAGAACCATGATGCTATTTAGGATTTGAACAAGTTTTGGAGAATTCCTGCAAGTGTACTTGGCTCCTGCTGAGCTAGGTAACATGCATATCGGAACCGGCCAATTTTGGCTGTTCCAATTATTTTATTATTTTTTGCATCTCAGTCGAGTCTCTGTCAGACTCGCAGAGTCCGTCAGGCATGATTTGGACACAAGACCCTTCTGAGTTTGCAACCTGAGTCTGTGTTTTCTAGCATTGCTTGTAAGTATTGCTTATGAAGATGGGCCAGCATTTTGCCTAATGTTATTTGCAGAAATGCTTTGGATGGGCATCAATAATCACCGTGGGCATCTTGCCATATGTTGCATGTGGGCGTTTAAGAGGACCTTGGGCAGAACAAGAATGGAAACAACTATTACGATAATGCAACTCATATCGGCATTTTATTAGGGTTCACTGGGAGAGAACTAATTCTTAGGTGTCCATTCACATCGATTGATCTCTCTGTATCCATACAACATGTATAGTGCATATAATTGTGCACGTTCGTATCTGCATGTTTGTGCATTTAATTGTATGATAAGTTTCATGAGGGCCAAATCATGAGCTTCATGGAAGAATATTGGTTCTTAGTTTGTGAACCTGTGCATCATATTCCTGTGTTTGTTACCATGTCATAATGACAGACATATAGAACTGAACATGTACATCATATTACCACTAAATAGTTACATGCAAAAGCTACCATCTTGTGTCTCAAATTGCCTGAGATGTTAATGAGGATGATGACCTTTAGTCATTTATTATAATGTTATTCATGATGAATCTTCAACATTAATTCCCATTGAGGAGGATATGGTGACATGTCATTTATCAGTCTAGAAGTAACATGAGCCTACATAGTACTATCAGCATATGAGGTCTGAAACGACAGATTGAGGACTAATTCAAAACCCAAATGATGATGAACCAATCTGAAATCCTGATTGTTATCTTGGAGAGGCATAAAGGTGCAATCATTAGCAAATCACTTATCTACCAGTCAATGTTTAAGCAATTAGGTTGATTTCATTATTCATTTTCCATGGAACTTTCTATTAGCGGATTAATGAGGTTGCAGGTGTTTTGAAGACTCTGAAAGCAATCTCTTTTTTCTACTTATGAAGTTAGCCTTGCATTATAATTTGCTCTCTCATTCCCAATCATGAACTTATTTCTTGGAAGTTTTACCGATTAAATTACCATGACTTTCTCTGTTTCCCAAAATTTTAATTGTATAATTGCTTCTTTAAATTAAAATGCTAAATGTTGCAAACAACTCTTATATGACTAATTTCTCAATGAATTGCTTCTTTATACTTTCATTTCATGATTGTGGCACAAGCAGCAGTGCTGTAGTCCTGGATGTAGTTTTTTCATTCTTGAAGCATTCACCCTTGGAGCAAGACATATATAGCTTGAGTTTAAGAGCATTAAGTTGCTCCATCTGCCAAATGAGAACTGTTGCTTTGCTGAAGTTTTGCTTGATTAAGTATTATGTTCTATTATCTTCATCTTTCTTAAACCAGCTTGTTCAAGGATTTAAAATTTATAGGCTGCATTTAAGGTGTCTGTTTCTAATTTTTATTTTATTTTATTTTTCTGGTGAAAACTTTGAATGTAATGAATCGGTTAGTCCGTGGAGTGGAATGATCGTGATGCTTCTGAAGAACAAGACGGTATGGACTTGCTTCCCAACGTGGTTGGAGATGCTGGCACTCAAAGTAGTGAAAGGAAAGCTGATCCTACAAGTAGCAACCCTGATGAAAATGAATGGGATCGGCTTTTGCGTGTGAGGTGAGTGAGTATTTTTTGGATATTTGGGAGTGGATGATTTTTTATGACTGTTATTGCTTCAATGTGTTCACCAACCAGTGTATCTCCATTTCTTGCTCCCATTACTAGCTAGACATATGCTGCAATTAGCAGCCTACAGTTATGTGCTTATTAGTGTGCTATCATTTTTTTTTCTTTCTGAAATGTGATATACTGGAGTTTGCCATGTCTTAAATTTGTGGTTTCTTGCAATTCAACTGACTCTAGCCTTTTAAATGGATATCACAAGGTATTATTGCAATGCTTGGCCTGAATTTCTATTTTCAGTAATACAACAAGGTGTTGAGGATTGATCATGATTCTTGAGTTTCTGAAACTTGATATTTATTAGTGTTGAGCACCAAGCACCCATTTCAAAATTCTGCTGTTATAGTAGGATTCATCTTATCCTTAGTCCCAATAAAGTTGTGGTGGAAGTATCAGCACAAATGTTTAGCCTGAATTTCTAGCTTCAGAAGGACAAGGTGTTCAGTATTGATCATGTTTCCTGGGCTTCTCAAACTTAATTGTTCCATCAGTTTTGAACTTCAAGCGGCCTCTTCAATATTGTGGCTGTCATATAAGAATTTATCTTTTGGCCTTGAGTCATAACAGTTACTGCGAAATATTGCGAAAATTTGGGGAAATGGTTTATTTTGTGTACATGCTAATCATCTTATGAGTATAGATGTAAGTTTGATGTTATTTTTGCTGTGATTTTTCCTTGCTATGCATTCATATGCAGACTTCTTTAAAATCTTTGAAATTTTAGAATATATAGTTGGCAAAATAAGTTATGGATTTAATGGCATAATTATTAAAAAATACGTGTATATTTGGCGTTATACAAAATATAATGCCAAAGATATGGTTAACAAGAGTAAGTAGGAGAATTATTTTGCCTCTATGCATATTTATAGCAATAGAAGTGGTTTTAAGTGTTATTCAAGTATCAAAAATCAAAGGTCGCAAGATTCCCTCCCAACTTTGTTTAACAAAAAAAGGAAGAAATAATAAAATGAGCAGCCCACCAAGGCTAGCGCATCATTCGCATGGTGTAATTACTGAGGAAAGTGTTGTTTCCAAATGTTCCCAGGTTAAAAGTGCCTACAGATGGCCTTTAAAACTTGATTGTTTAAATGCATTTATTTGCTTAGAACAATGTAACTTTGAGAAACATGTAATTTTTAAATAAAACCATGCTAAGCCAATCAAAAAGAATATATGACATTTACATGTATAAAATAATGTTCTGATAGACCTTGTCAAAAAAAAAAGAAAAAGTAATGTTCCTGTAGATGTGAAACTGGAACCATGTGTTGTGTTAATTGCATCCCCCATTGTTAAAAAATGCAGACACCTAGTTCACTAGGCGGCCGTCTAGGAAACTTACGGGTATAAGGATCAGGGAAGCTTTTTGAAGGGCTTTGGTTGCTTCTAAATTATCTTAGAAACTATAGTTTTTTAGAAATACTAGCAAAACGCATTATCTGGGTCTCTGATACACCGTATTTCATGCATATATTAAATATGGAATTGCAATCGGCCCCAAATAATTGGGGTAAGGCTTGGATGATGATGATGATAATCAAATATGAAATTTCTTTTGAATTATTGGAAGTGTATAAGTCAAATAAAAAGAAAAATATGTCCAATAGGCCATGATTAACACACATTTTCCAAAGTCAACATTCCACAATATCAGTTTATCATTGCCAAGTGAAACAAAGAAAACCAAAAAAAAAAAAAAAAGGTCCCAACTCCATACTCCCAAGTTCCAACATTACATTAGATGTGATCATGATGAACTCAAATTGGTAATTGAGTTTCATCATCACTACCAACAATGTCTCTCTGTCCACCACGACCATCATCAAAGCCATTATCTGATGATTATGGTGCCATGCCATCATCATTAGAGTCGTCTCCCTCTACATATTCTTCCTTTTGCCCAGTCTACTAAAATCTGCCTCATCCTCCTCCTCCTCTTTACTCTTTTCATTCTCTTCGAGCGAGATTGAGATCTTGTGGCCCTCCTGGGGCTTAATTGACTTCCGGCTGCCCGCCATACTTGGCTTCAAGTCAAGTCTTCTCCTTCGAATGTGGGATCATCTCCGGAATTGACCAACCACTCATGTATCATCCATCTCACTGATAACGATGGTATCAATGGTATCCCTTTCTAGATAATGTTCCTTGAGATTTTGATTATACTAAACAAAAATGAGGTCGTTCAGTCTTTTCAGCTCAAGCCTGTTTCTCTTTTTTGTATCTGTTAAGTCAAATATAATGATTAATGAATGATTTTGAAAATATTAAAGAATATTAATTTAGTGGACAACAAATTAAGTTTTCAAGAGAAAGAGATTACCATCTCAAAAGAACTAAAGTTGTGGTCGCAACCAGATTAAGTGCATGTCAAGCTCCAAGATAATCTATACTTATCTAAATTTCTTGACACTTGGTCTTATTCTTCTACATGAGTTTCATTAAACACTTGTCGATTACCGACATAAAGCATCCCGTAATATCAAGAACATCTCCTTCCTAACATTTGGAGCACTTGGGTACATAGAGCCAAATCCCTTCTCATACCGGCTAAATGTTTCTTCAATCTATTGATGCCGGCATTGTATTTCTTTTTACAAAATTTGCACTCCACACAATTCTTATCATGGGCATTAGGGCACATGACATATTTTCACCTTGGATCAGATTGTTTGTTAGAACTAGAAGAAGACATCTTCACCCAATCAAAACTTGATAAGTGATAACAAGTTGAAACTTCATTAAAAAGTATAATTGCTTTACAATTGATAATTATAGAATTAAGTTACCCAGTCTTAGTAAAATGCACGAAACACAAACAAAACCCCGCTATCTATTATGGAATATGGGATATAAATCTAAAATTAACTTTAAAACAAAATACAAGAGCAAGAAACCAAATAAGAAAATTAAATAGAAATAAACAATTTCGATTAAGTTTCACAGATTTTATGAAGATTGGGTTACCCAATCTTAGTACAATGCACTAATCACAAACGAAAACCCACTATGAATTATTGGGCACAAATCCAAAATGAGAGAGAACAAAAAAACAAGAAGAAAATAAATAGAAATAACCCATTTCGATTAAAATGCTATTAAAGACAAACAAAGAACCATAATGGAATATGGGGCACGGCACAAATCCATACATAAACTCAAAATAAAAAAACAAGAACAGAATCCAAACCAGAAAAAAAAAACATATTATTGGTCCTTTTTCAATCAACAATACAATAACACACATACACTCCTATACTTGGAACTGTTACAAGAATAAAAAACAAATAATAGGGTGAAAAAAAACTAAACCATACATTCATAAACATCATATAAATCATAAATCAAGAAAATTAAAACACATGAACTTTTTAATATGCACTAGATCTTGGCTCGAATTGATGCCCCGCGAGAGCCAAAAGTCTTATGTCACAACCAAATCGACCTATAAAAAGTACCGGGTTGATTTCATTTCGATTTCGCAAGAAATCGAAAACTTTGAGAAAATTTTCATTCTTCAAAAAATCTAAAAAATTCTTGCTTTTAGGGAATTTTTCTCTCTCCAACTCAAGCAAAATAGGTTTTGGGAGGTTACAGTGGCCCCTATATTCTTCTCCCCCTCTTTTGAGGGGGGCAATTATATTTTTTTACCCTCGGCGTAGGGCATTTTTCCCCCATCTCGCACCAGGGAAAAAGGTGGCGCCTTGGGTGCCTACTCCCCTGCCTAGACGAAACTGCCTGGGATCCTGGCCTAGGCCCTAATTCGTGGCAATTGCATATTTAAACACTGGCATACCGTAACAATAGCATATGAAACTTCTTTCAGATGGGACAACGAGTGAGTTGATGAGAACTTCACTTAAAAGTGCCCACTTTATAACATATGCTGGCTTAATTTTTGGTATTAATGGAGTTAACAGAGGTTAGAGGTTGAAAATTGTTTTGAAGATTAGATAAGGTGATAACTGCAATTGCAATGGACTGGATTTGCTTCATCTTGGAAGTTGATGCTAACTGCTTGAAGTCATTTTGATTTGAGACTGGATTTGACTGTTGAAATGATCAATTAAACGATGAATGTGTAAAATAGTTCTATCTCTAAGATTTAATTTCTGAAATATTGATGTAGAACGTATTAAAGCAAAGAAGTCATTTCGTTCTCCGAAATCAAAACTATCATATTATTGTGCATAGGTGGGAAAAGTATCAAAATGAGGAGGAAGCAGCTCTTGGTCGAGGAAAACGTTTGAGAAAGGTTGTTTCCTACAAGGAAGCATTTGGTCCAAATGCAAGTGAAGCCTTAAGTGAGGTATTGAATATAAATCTAGTACATTTCATGCCTTTCTGAAAGTCTGTGTTATTTATGCCCCTGCATGTGCTTCCTATCCACTGTTGCATCCTTTCAATAGTTAAGGATCTTTGTCTTTGAAATTATTGTTCTTTGTTGCATTGCTCGACTGCTATATTCATATTACTTGCAATTCACCTCTATGGGAGTTGTTCTGGTTCTGATTCAGGGGACATGATTCTAGAAATTTTTATTTCTTCAATGCTCTTGTACAATTCAGCTTAGTGCCAACAGGAATCCAGCATTCGGTCCAAATTTATACTGTAAAAGGTCTGATTTAAGTTGTAGGTAACTGCAACTACAAATCTGGGTGATAAAAGACAAATTTAGGAAAATACAAGTGCTCTTAAGAGTTTGGAATTTTTAACTAATCACCTATTTAATGTCTTGTTGGTAGAGTTATTTGTAACCACTATCCCTTCTGAGTTTATCAATGTCTTCAGCTTACATGGCTGACAGTTAATTACACTTCAAAAATTCACATCATTGCTTCATGGTAATTGGAAAATCGCCAACTTGTGAACTCATGTGACCAAAAATGTACATCTCCCCGGAATTGATTGTCTGAGCTTGGGCTTCTAGTTGTTAGCCAAATGTACTGCCACATGCCCTGTAAGTGTTTTGCTTTCCCAAATGTTGGTCAGGAATCGGTATGAAATTGGAAGGTGTCTGCATCGTGCTGGATAAGTCCTATGTGAATGTCACTTTCCCGTTCCTTCATGAATATGTTGTAAAGTTTGTCTCATTGTTCTTTTGTACTGTATGTTGCATTTAAATATAAAAAAATCACTCTTGCATATCCTTTCATTTTCAGGAGTCATCTGAGTCCTTTCATCTCAAACTCTAGAGCATGAGTTTATAGAATTTTCTGCTATTTACTAAATCATGCTTCAATGTATTCTTGCATTTCATTTTCACACAAAATTTATTCAGTTTGTTATTCTACTGTGGATTTAGTCCAGATAACACCTCTAACTTACATTGAATTCTCTCAAAAAGCTGATACCCTAGCTATGCTTTGTTGAAAGAATAAACACCTGTCAATTAATCAGAAACTCTTTTCACAAATCGCCTGCATTTTCAAAACAAATGTATTCTTGTAGTTTGTTATTCTATTCTGAAATGAGTCCAGATAACACCCCTGGCAATTCTTGGCAAAAAGAAAAACCACCTGTCAATATATCAGAAATTTTTTCCACAACTGCCTGTATATTAATTGTTCTCCATTATGGAAATTTGTTTTCTTTTTTTGTAGAAATTTATCCTATAAAAGGTTGTTCTTACTGAAAAAATACCCACGTCAACTACTCGGAACCTAAATTGAAAGCTGAATGTTCTTGGAACTGTTTTTGGTTGTTTCCCCCAACCCCGCACCCCATCCCCCAAGAAACACACACACACAAAAAAAAAAGAGAATGAAAGAAAAAGAACTTCCAGATGTTTTCTTTTTTTTTTTTGGCTCCCTAACTTATAGGTTATATAATGTTGTCTTACTCCCCCCCCCCCACACAAACAAAAAAAAAAAACCAACCCAAAAAAAAAAGAAAAAAAATCTCTCTTTTGTTTGCATTTTTTGGGAAATTATCCAAAAATCCCTAGTTTTTTTTTAAATTTAAAGAATATCAGAACTATTAAAAATTTACATTCATACCCAATTTTGTATGTTTTTTTCCCGCCTGAAATGCCCTTCACAGCCCTAATTGCGCCATGATGCCCAAGCCACCCACTTGAGCGGCATTCTGACCCTATCATGGCCAAGACACCCCCTTGTGTGCTTCATTATGGCCCTATTAGAGCCATGATGCACCATTAGGCCCACGACGCCCAAGGGTGCATCAAGACATCCAAAGGGGTGCCTTGGGCATCATTACCCAATTATAACCATGAAGGGCATTTTGGGCAGGAAAAAAAACTGTGAAAAATTGGGTATAGATGTAAATTTTAAAAGTTCTGGTATTTTTTGAATTTTAAAAAAGGTATATTTTGGATAATTTCCTCTTTTATTATTATTATTTTTCCAGGTCACTAATCTAGCTTGGGGTCCAACAATCTGACACGGATCTATGGGGTCTACGATCGATCCCACTGATACGTGTTTTCAAACACTTCTTTTTAAATATTATGTTTAAGTTTTTCTTGAGTTTCAACCAAAAAACAATTTGATTTCATTAAAAATTAGAGAAAATATTTGAACCCTTTCTAGCACAACTTAGAACAATTATAACAAGATTAAGAAAATATATGCAAAAAAATTCAGATTTTAGTGAAACTTTTCAGGAAAATTCTAAACTGATCCAAAAAATTAAATAAATATAAATACTATTCAAAAAACTAGTTGGTTTAAATGAATTCCCAAAGAGGTAGTTGATTGGAACGCCAACAAATTTCGGATCAAAGGAAAGTTTTCAAGAAAACCCTAAACCGAGCCAAAAATTTTAAAATAAATATAAATATCATCAAAAAATTAGATATTTGATTTAAATCGATCCTAACCCCTTTTGGATCAAATTAGAAAAGTGTCGTTTTTGTTTTTTTGAAACTGCAAAATTAGAGATGAGTTTTTCAGGAAAACCATAAACCAAGCCCAAGAAATATAAACTAAATATAAATATTACTCAAGAAAATCGGACACCTGGTTTGGATGAATCCCTACCCCTTCTGGGTCAAACTCCCTCATGAAATTATTGATTTAAACTCTAAAAAGTAATTTCAGGCCATAGAAAAATTTTCTTGGAAAACTCTAAACCAAGCAAGAACTAATTAAGATAAATATAAATTAAAAAGCATAACCAATGTTAACCCCTTCTTGATCAAAAATCCCAAAAGAAATCTTTGATTCGAACTCCAAAAATTTTCATATTAGAGACTCAGAATGTTGATGACAAAAATCCTGAAAAGTTTTTGTACACGAACACCCGTTATGTGGGTGCTTCATTTTTTGTACTCCTTTTAACACTTACAAAAATACAACAGTTTACCATTTTCAAAAAAAAAAAAAAAAAATCCTGAAAACTTTCGTCATTGATCTCTTCAAAAGCTGGTGGATTTGATCCAACATATTTGCAAAGCACTTTGATAGAGGACTGAATCAAGTTTTAACAATCAAATTTCTAGTACTTTGGTTGCAATTCGAGTGAGAAATCAATAGTTTAGTGGATGGGCCATTTAGGGATCAATAAACTGCTGTTTTTGATGAAAATATCCCGAGTTGTACCTGTGACTTCTTAAATCATGATCAAAATATTGTCAGTAAGCCACTAATGGGAAAATCCTTGCTTGTATAAGAAGCTAAATTCTTCTGTCCTAGAAACAATGGTCTGAAATGAATGACATGCTATGGTGGTTTAGAGTCTTCTGAGAATCTTTTAAACACTATTTTATTTTTCAACTCTTAAATTTACTGCTCTGAAGTATTTTATTATTATTAAATGTGATTCAGACCTCTTCCATTCAGTTTCTTAGGCTAACAATTCCCCTTAGGTTGTATAATCTTACATGCACGTTTTCTGAAAACTGTTTTTGTGTGCGGCATCTAACATTTCTGGTTTATTGCCTCTAGTATTTCCACTGTCAGCTTGGCATGTGCAATTAACTTGCTGCCAAATTTACCACACACGTATTCAATGTTTCTTCATTTGAAATGGTTTTGGAATTTTGAAATCTATTCATCTTAGATACATGCGTATCGCATCCAACATGTCAAAAGACCAAGTTGGGAAGAAGGAACCAATACACAATAGGTGCTCCCCCCATATGTCAAAATAAAGAGTGGTTTTAGAACTTTGAAAACTATTCAGCTTAAGTGGATGCTTATTACATCCAACAGGTAAAATACAGAGTGATTAACTTAAAAATCTATTCAGCTGAGACAAATGCTTATTGCATCAGTTTTGTCAAAATACAGAGTGAGAATGAAGAAGAGGAACCTAAGGTGGACTATTCCCCTGCAGGCCGTGCTTTCAAGATGAAGTTGTGAGTGAAAAATATCTGATTCTTGTGCTCAATGTTTGCCTTCTCAATTCGACGTCCTTGTCTGATTTATCCATTATTTAAACAGTGCTAAGCTCCGTGTTCGACAAAAGGAACGGATTGCTCAAAGGCGTGTCATTCAAGAACATCTTTCTGCATCAGTTAAACAACATCAGGAACCAGAGCAGATTCTTTTGTCCAGCCCTCCGCCCTCTAGCAAAGTTGGTGAGGATCATCATACCGATGCCAACAGAGATCAAATAACTAAACTTAGCTCATCGGACCAGAAATGCTCAGAACCTCAGTCATCTGATGCTCCAAAGGACATTGGGCGCGTCAAGCAGCTTAATGGGTCCCAAGGGCCTAGCTATATGATCTTTCCTTGCCCTGCTTTTCCTGACCTCCCTCCTGGAAATCTCTCGACCAACATATTTTGCAATCTTCCAAGTATGGGTTCACTGAATTCAGTTCCCACAAAAACACAATTGCCAGTTGAGACAAGCACGTGTCATAAAGTCGATTCACTTTCGAAGACATTTCCATTGTTTCAGATGCCATGGCAACCAAACTATGAGCGGATCCCCGGAGTTCCAGAATCTTCAGATCATGCAGCTCAAAGGATGCTTCCTTTTCATCTGCCCCGTGGCATTGGGGCTGGCACAGAGGTCAAAACTAGAAGCCGAGAATTCATGGCTCCCGGTAGTTTTCTTTCCCCTGATGCATCTCCAGATGTCATGCTTCAACGATGGCCAAACAATGGCACCCATGACAGCTCCTTCCCTTCCAGTTTGGTATGTGCGTTTGTTTGCTTTCCATCTTTATAATGTCTAGGGCAATTAGGCTATTATCTTATGACTATGGAAAATCCTCACGTATGAGGGCCATACCCCATCCATTGTTTGGGATGGGGGAAGAGAGGGTGAACATGACATGGTGGTCACCCTTGATTTCCTTCAATGATGAGGATTGTAGTACATTTCCCTAATCTCTGGATCTTGTCCCAACAAGCTTGTTCCTCTTTGTCTAAAAAGAGTATTCTTTTAATGTGCAGAATCCCTTGAATGGAAGGATTCCTTCTCAAGATTCTTCAGGCGCCTCTCACTTGGCTTTCCCAACCAAAGCACCCACACCAGAAGAAAGAAGCCTACTCAATATGAACCCTCCACTATCATCAACTGTTTCGGAGTCCCTTCCCTTCCCTTCCCCAAGCTTGTCACTGGGTAGGAACTCAGAAGCTTCCAGGAGATTGCTTCAAGACTTGCCCCTATTACCCCCACTGCCTAATTTCAAGTTTCAAAGGAACAATAATGAGGTGGAGGAGCCCAATCAGCAACAATCGAGAGAAATGCCGGATTGTTCTTATGGTTTGGGCCAGATTCAAGCCACTTATTCCTCGTTAACAGAAAGCCACAAGCGGGTGCTAGAAAACATAATGTTGAGGTGTGGAAACTTAAAGTCGAAGAAGCAGCCATGGTCAGAGGACGAGCTTGATTCCCTATGGATTGGTGTTCGAAGGCATGGAAAGGGGAATTGGGACATCATGCTGAAAGACTCAAATCTAGGCTTCTCAAAGCACCGTGCAGTTGAAGACCTTTCCAAGCAATGGGAAATGGAGCAGCTCAAGATCACAGGTGGGTCCACACTCTCACCAGTGCAACCACCACCGCCACCACCAAAGCAGTCTGATCCTTTTCCAGCCATTCCAGAAGAGATGATGAACCGAGCTTTAATGGGGAGTCGGTTTGCTACTCCTGGTGGGGCTGATGAGTTCACTAACCCACCTTTATTTCGCGGGTTTCCAACAGATATCCAACTTAGGCAGGGGGGCTTGACAAGGGGCCAGAACTCCTCTTTTTCAATGCCAAAACTCAGCAGAATGAATGTGGGGAATATTATGGACAGATCCTCAAAAAGTGGAGGAACACCAGCTCCTGAACTCCCATTTCTAACCGAAGGCTTAAGTGCTCTCCCTCCTTTAGGCCTTGGTGATTTAACCCAAAAGAAAGAGGACAAATATGGAAAACTGCCAAGCTATTTGGACCAGTCATTGAGTTTTCTGAGGGACTCAAGAAGTAAGCTACGTAATGTGGATCCCCCAAATGGATCAGGGACCATCTTTCCAAATGAACAAGATCATGGGCTTGGCTCTGGCTCTTGTCCTTCGCCAATGAAGGATGAAAATGAAAACCTCTCTGCAAAAAGCAATCTACCTCATTGGCTTAGGGAAGCGGTTCGGCCTCCAAGTCCTCCAATTCTTCCCCCGACTGTCTCTGCTATTGCCCATTCGGTGCATGTATTATATGGAGACAAGCAATCGATCCCCCCATTTCCTAAACCAGGTCCCCATCCTTTACCACCGAAGAATCCTCTGAGGCTCAAGAAGAAGAGCAAAGCACACAATCATGGAGAGCAGACAGGCAGTTCCCATGAAAAGAGCCATGTTCCCTCACCCATTCTGTCGTCTCCAACTTCTTCAATGCCGATGATCTGCTCGAGTGGTTTTTCAGGGGGTGAGACCAAGATTAGTCTCCCTCCATTGGGCCTTACGATCCCATCTACCTCAGTTCCTTCCGGACCACTCCCCCTTCCCTACCCTACTGACCGCAAGGCATTGCCTTTGGGATTGGGCCAAACAACCATTTTGCGTTCCCCTGACATACTCGGCTTGGCAGCCTCGTATGTCACACCAGCCCCTGGGGTTTGTGTGGGTCCCATTGATGTAAGCTTGAGTCTCACAAACGTTGACGGGCCTTCATTGGTTAATGGAGACGGAAATGAGGAGTCTTACGACAGGGAAAGGGGACTTGAGGGGCTCAGTGATGGTTGGGGGTTGGGTATAAGAAAGAAGCGTGGGGGTAGGAGAGCGTATCAATCAGGGTCTTGGAGGGCTGCAAGCTTAAAAGTGGAGAGTGGTTCAAGTGAATCAAAGGGGACGGAGTCAAAGGAGACTGCATCGGAAGATGTTGAAGAAGCTGCAGGATCGGGGAATGGTAGCCCATCTTCTTGATGTTTAAGGCTTCAAGGTCTCTATTCTTTTTGCAGGCAGTTTAGAGAGCACAGTGATGGCCAAAGGACATAGGGAAGCAGCGGCATTACTGGTTGGATCTGCTGCTTTCAAAAGCAATTTCTTCCCAATAGAGAAAAGAGCAGACATCTTACCCATCTTTGGATCTGTTGCTATGTATAGAGATTTCTTACCTAAAAATTTTCTTCTTTCAGGGTTAGCTTCCTTACCCTTTTCTAAAGAGAAAAACAAATCACATATATATTTTTTGGTTTTTACTTGGGTAGTTAGATGGGGATTGGGTCCGCCTCTATATCATATATACTGCATTTCTTGTGATGTCGCTTACCAAAAAAGAAGGGAGTTTCATATCATGATCATTGTCCATTTTTTAATGAGAAAACTATATCATACATACTGGATTTCTTATGATATCGCTTCCCAAAAAAGAGAAGTTTCCTATCATGTTTATTGTCCATTATGATCTTGCCTTGCTATAAGAACCATTGATTTGTTATAGTTATTAATATCGTTGGAGTATATTTCTACCCCCACAACCGCCCTTGATAATCAGTGTTACCTTGTTGCGTGGTAGGATGGTCCCTCAGAGGTACCAAAGTTAGAGTAAGTAAACCATGCTCCCTTGGGAGCATTGTTTACTCCTACTCCCTTGGTCAGAATATCTATTTAAGAGGACTTTCTTAATTTGAAATTATGGGAAGTACTTAAGAATTATTAGATGACTATTCAAACAAAAAAAAGTATCAAAATTTGAGTTTCTTAACACAGATTTCACCGTCCAAAACTTGGATGATTTATATTCGAGACATTATTTTATTCAAGTTTATAGATGGTACAATTAGATTTCATTTTATTTTATTCTTTATTAAGGTTAATCGACCTTTTGAAGAGGTAATGTCTCCAAAGTCTTGACCTAAAATTAATTCTAGATGGAGTTTTACCCGAGGGAATAAATGGAGATTTCCTGAACGGAGTATACTATTTTTTTGGCCAAATTATTAGTGAGCAACCACGAAAGCAACAGGCGCCTGTGACATATGGTGAAACTTTATTGCTTACTTGTGGATTGCACATGTGCTACACCTAGAATGGAAGAGATGAAGAAATATAATATCAGTGGACAAAATATTTCATGAATTATTTCGTATTTGATAGGGATTTGAAAGGGAAATGCTGCGGACTGCAGATGATTGTACAATGAAGCAAAATATGTGTTGTTTCAAACATTTAAATAACGAAAAAGTTCATATAAGGTTGACGTCTTTGAGGTTGAAAAACCATCTACTTGATCATCTTGACAAAGAGATGTATAGATATAGAGATGTATGGATATGAAAAAAAAAAGATTTTAATTCCCCCAAAATAGCACAATTTGCAATACATTATCAGGACCGTCTATTTTCAAGATTTTCATGCGTTTAGGTGAAAAAGAGAATCCAAAGTTTGTCTATTTTCAAGATTTTGATGAAAAAGAGAACCCAAAGTTTATGAAGAAGTAAAGCGTCTCAGAGGGAGATGAGGATTGGCATGTCCTAAAATGTCATCCCCCATAAAAGAAGCTCATTGAGTAAATGCCAAGAGAGTCATGCCAAACCAAAGGCTATCGAATGCGCCATAGCTTAGCTCACCTCTGCCCAGCCAACATTTAACTGAGCTGGTTGAGGTGATTGAGATAGATGACAAGGCTCCAAATATCTAGATGAATATGCTAGACAAGGCGCTAGCGTGTTCTTTTAGCTCCCCAGTAAAGGACTTTAACATGCTTTAAGTTTGGGCCACTGATGCAGAGCTATCCTAAGGGATAGGGCCATCTGCGTTTTTTGAAGGTGGAGACGATTTCAAAAGGCTGTTCGTGCAAAGATTCTTGAGATTTAATGGTGTTGATGACTTTGGATAATGGTTGTCCATGACGAATGATACATTTTATAAACCTCATGTGATTTGGCTGTGGTTTAAAGGGATCCCTATTCATGCTTGGACTAAAGAGGTGCTCTCCAAGATTGCTATGCACTATGAAAAACTAGTTGAAGTTGACTGGTTCACCTTGGTTGGGCCTTCCTTGGGGTGCTTAGACTCAAAGTTCAAACAATGCTACGTACTTCTATCCCCACTAAGTTCTCCATCAAAGTCCTTCGAGAGATTTTTGCAGCTTTTGTCATTTAAGAAGAAGGTCCGGCAATAGTTCTTAGATAGGACTCAAAACCTTCTTGCTCAGCTGGTGTTAAGCCCTGTATGAAGGATGTGGAGGAAGTTTTCAAGAACCAGCAAGCTCTTTCTCTAAAGGGTGGAACTTTGGCCCAACAATGGAACTTGGTTACTAAAAAGAGAAAGAGCCACCATCACCAAGCTAGTCGTTTGCCAAAAAAGCAATCCAATAAGCAGGTTTGACGAAGAAAGGCCATTGGCCTAGGCTCTGCTCCCTTGAATGGCGAGAAGGGACTCAGCAACTCCAGTTCAAATTCAAACTTTTCAAAAGTTGTTTATCATGCCATGCACTAAAGTGTTGGTGTACCCAAGGGTTGATTGGATTCTCGGCCCCTATTCCAAAAGTCTACCTTCGAAAAAGGTGAATTGTTGAGGTACAAAGATTTTAATGCCTCACTCGAGAGTACCCAAGCCATGTCTCTTTAACGCTCTTCATTGACATCTTTGCTTGAACTAACCCTCATCGTACATGTGGCAAATCTGATGGCCAGGCAGTAGGTTAGTGTCATGAGCCTGCCTCCTGCCCCCTGCCGCACATGCCGAAGGACGATACGGTACAAGACTGCGACCACATATAGTGAATGCCACTTAGATGGGAGTGTGCTCAATGCTTGAAAAAAATGGAAATCAAAGCCAACCACAAAATAAAAACCAAACTAACAAAACACGAAGCACACAACCCACAAACATACTGCGCAATTCACAACATAAAATTTCATAAGGTAGATCCAAAATATTACAAGAGAATCCAGGGCACCAAAGGCTCAACAACAATACATAGTTCCAAAGCAAAAACAACTATATGGCCAAACTGCCATCCAACATATACAATCAAAACGAAGCTTCCTCAAGAAGTCCAGGGCTCCAACCGCCAGCCGCGATCACCAGAGTGCCCTTCCACAAACTCAGCGGCTATCGTTCCACATAGATGAAAGTTAAAGGAGTGAGCGGTAAAGCGCAGTAAGTAGATCACGGTGCCATGCTTTCCTACCTATGAATATCATCTCACAACAATGCTCAAGGTGCTATGCCATTCTTATAAAACATGAGTCGTGTGTCATAATCATATCTATCATTGTTCCATGCATGATTCAAAGTGAAGCAATAACAAATCAGATCAATCATACATGATAGGAAGCAGAAGTCAATTAAATCATTCGACCATACAACTCTTAGCAAATCAACATATGAAGGTAAGCATCAACAATTTCTAACTAACTCACTCCTTAATTCGCCTACTCTTGAAGTAAAATCCCTATCCGTCAAGCCAACCTAATCCCATTGCTTAGGATTTCTACCATCATGCAGGAAGGAAAACAAGGGGAATCCATTTTGTAATGCTTTCACACACACACACACAGTCCCCAGCGTGCTTTGGGGCAAGACACTATCCGTTACACTACCGTGGCCAGAAGTGTTCTACCTTTTAGATGCCAATCACTAGGAATGGGGGAGCGACCACCCAAACATCATCTACCCCTATCATTGGGCGAGCCGGAGAGGTCATAAGTCAGGTAATGGAATACCCTCAAAGCATGCCAATCAATCACATATCACAGCATGGTTATGCAATACGCTCAAAGCATGCCAATAAATCACATATCATAGTATGGTCATGCAAGATGCTCAAAGTATGCAAATCAATCACATATCACAGTATGGTCATGCAATACGCTCAAAGCATGCCAATAAATCACATATCACAGTATGGTTATGCAATACTCTCAAAGCATGCCAATCAATCATATATCATAGTATGGTCATGCAATATGCTCAAAGCATGCCAATAAATCACATATCACAGTATGGTCATGCAATACGCTCAAAACACGTCAATCAATCACATATCACAGTATGGTCTTGAAATACGGTCAATGTATGCCAATAAATCACATATCACATATCACATAGCTGACCACACAAGTCTTTTCACATATTGCATATCACATGTCACATAGCATGTCTCAAAATCATGCACACATGTCACAACAGAACATGTTTCATAACATGTACACATATCATAACAGAGTATGTCTCATTACATGCATTCATAACATAACAGAGCATGTCTTACTACATGCATTCTTATCATAACAGAGTATATCTCATTATCATGCATTCATACCACAACAAAGCATGTCTTACTACATGCATTCATATCATAGTTGAGCATGTCTTACCACATGCATCCATATCATAACAGAGCATACTTTCATTTCATAACAGAATATGCCTCTTTGTCATGCATTCATTTCATAACGGAGCATGCAATCATTCCATAGCAGAGTATGCCTCATTGTCATGCCTTCATTTCATAACAAAGCATGCGTTCATGCACACATATCATAATAGAAATAGATTCATATGAAACAATAATATGTCCAAAGCATACTACATATCATCAGGCTCAATAGCTCAAATGACATCTTTCGATTATTTTTCTGGTTTTTCATTGTGAACACGATCCACTTAACGCTCTTCATTGACATCTTTGCTTGAACTAACCCTCATCGTACATGTGGCAAATCTGATGGCCAGGCAGTAGGTTGGTGTCATGAGCCTGCCTCCTGCCCCCTGCAGCACATGCCGAAGGACGATAGGGTACAAGACTGCGACCACATATAGTGAATGCCACTTAGATGGGAGTGTGCTCAATGCTTGGAAAAAATGGAAATCAAAGCCAACCACAAAATAAAAACCAAACTAACAAAACACGAAGCACACAACCCACAAACATACTGCGCAATTCACGTCATAAAATTTCATAAGGTAGATCCAAAATATTACAAGAGAATCCAGGGCACCAAAGGCTCAACAACAATACATAATTCCAAAGCAAAAACAACTATATGGCCAAACTGCCATCCAACATATACAATCAAAACGAAGCTTCCTCAAGAAGTCCAGGGCTCCAACCGCCAGCCGCGATCACCAGAGTGCCCTTCCACAAACTCAGCGGCTATCGTTCCACATAGATGAAAGTTAAAGGAGTGAGCGGTAAAGCTCAGTAAGTAGATCACAGTGCCATGCTTTCCTACCTATGAATATCATCTCACAACAATGCTCAAGGTGCTATGCCATTCTTATAAAACATGAGTCGTGTGTTATAATCATATCTATCATTGTTCCATGCATGATTCAAAGTGAAGCAATAACAAATCAGATCAATCATACATGATAGGAAGCAGAAGTCAATTAAATCATTCTACCATACAAATCTTAGCAAATCAACATATGAAGGTAAGCATCAACAATTTCTAACTAACTCACTCCCTAATTCGCCTACTCCTGAAGTAAAATCCCTATCCGTCAAGCCAACCTAATCCCATTGCTTAGGATTTCTACCATCACGCAGGAAGGAAAACAAGGGGAATCCATTTTGTAATGCTTTCACACACACACACACAGTCCCCAGCGTGCTTTGGGGCAAGACACTATCCGTTACACTACCGTGGCCAGAAGTGTTCTACTTTTTAGATGCCAATCACTAGGAATGGGGGAGCGACCACCCAAACATCATCTACCCCTATCATTGGGCGAGCCGGAGAGGTCATAAGTCAGGTAATGGAATACCCTCAAAGCATGCCAATCAATCACATATCACAGTATGGTTATGCAATACGCTCAAAGCATGCCAATAAATCACATATCATAGTATGGTCATGCAAGATGCTCAAAGTATGCAAATCAATCACATATCACAGTATGGTCATGCAATACGCTCAAAGCATGCCAATAAATCACATATCACAGTATGGTTATGCAATACTCTCAAAGCATGCCAATCAATCATATATCATAGTCTGGTCATGCAATATGCTCAAAGCATGCCAATAAATCACATATCACAGTATGGTCATGCAATACCCTCAAAACACGTCAATCAATCACATATCACAGTATGGTCTTGAAATACGGTCAATGTATGCCAATAAATCACATATCACATATCACATAGCTGACCACACAAGTCTTTTCACATATTGCATATCACATGTCACATAGCATGTCTCAAAATCATGCACACATGTCACAACAGAACATGTTTAATAACATGTACACATATCATAACAGAGTATGTCTCATTACATGCATTCATAACATAACAAAGCATGTCTTACTACATGCATTCTTATCATAACAGAGTATATCTCATTATCATGCATTCATACCACAACAAAGCATGTCTCACTACATGCATTCATGTCATAGCTGAGCATGTCTTACCACATGCATTCATATCATAATAGAGCATACTTTCATTTCATAACAGAATATGCCTCATTGTCATGCGTTCATTCCAAGACAGAGTATGCTTCATTGTCATGCCTTCATTTCATAACAGAGCATGCTTTCATGAACACATATCATAACAGAGACAGTTTCATATGAAACAATAATATGTCCAAACCATACTGTATATCATCAGGCTCAATAGCTCAGAAGACATCTTCCGATTATTTTTTTGGTTTTCCACAGTGAATACAATCCACTTATAAAAGAATATCATGAGATAGAAATATTATTTGGACCTGATATCACTTTTATAACAATGTAGACTCATGAAAACACACCTTTCATGAAGGGGGTATTCCTAAAGTTTGGGTTGAAGTTTTCCAAACTGTTTATTGTTCTTGAACAAAATTCCTGTTTTCACAACAAAAAATCTATGATGACATACTCAGAGGAAAATAGGTATAACTTTCAAACCAAAGGGAATTTAATCATGATTTCGAATCTATTTTCAAATATATTCATTTATCTTTCATTTAGAAGCAGTTTGACCTTATTCTAATATATTTTAGTCAGAAAAAAGCTTCATACAAAACACATAATAGTTTTAGAAAGTTCATGTTTTTGCAACAGAAAACCTTGTGTGATATCCTCATGGAAATTGGGCATAACATTTCAAATTATAGGAAATTTATCATGATTCCAAATCTATTTTCAAAATAGACTCATTTATCTATCATTTAAAAGTGATTTGACCTCATTCTAATATGTTTTGGTCTTTGAAAAGCTCTACACAAAAGTACGTTAAATCCCTAGAATTTCATTTCACAAATCTGGCATACTTCAGAAAATGGCTAATAACTTTCAAACCAGATGAGGTATTGATATGAGGCTTTTTCCATTTTAAAATAGACTCAAAGCAGTACTTGTCCACAAAATTTCATGATCTAAAGACATATATAGGATACTGAAACAGTTTCTTAAACCGGAGCCACAGTTCTGGAAAACAGAGTACACTCTAGCAGAATTTCAGTAACTTGCATGCACACCCATTTTCACACGCATATTTATACTTAAATCTCATACTTTGATAAACTAAACAAAAATGCATCAATCTAAAGTATGCAAATATGGAAACCAGATCCACTTACCGTACTAAATGAAACTCCAAAGGTCTCAA
>NW_006494789.1:10011387-10024907 GCF_000471905.2 Amborella trichopoda
CCGAGGTTGAGAAGTTTAGTCATGCAGTATGGACCGAGGCTGAGCAGTTTAGGATCATGCAGTATCGACCGAGGCAGAGCAGTTTAAGGTCATGCAGTATGGACCCTGGCTGAGCAGTTTATTGTCATATAGTATGGACTAAGGCTGAGCAATTTAGGGTCATGCAGTATGGATCAATGCTGAGCAGTTTAGGGTCATGCAGTATGGACCGAGGCTGAGCAGTTTAGGGTCATGCAATATGGACCGAGCAGTTTAGGGTCTTGCAACTGAACCATTGTGTAGGTCGCCATGTAGGTGGAGCTTCTTAGGGAATAGGTCTGTGGATGGTAATCCATCTCCCTGGGGATAAAATGGCGAAGACTATTCACAAACTGAGGACACATATGGAAATGGTGGCTCGATGAAGGATGACCAGCATAAGTGGACCTCGTTGTGGTTTTAAAGGGGGTGAGCATACTCTCTGGGTGAAAGATGAGTCTCCATGACAGGTAACCCCTCTACCTAGGGGTTAGGTAGCTTAGTGTGAAGTTGACCCACTGGGGATTGGGGAAGTAAGAATGACCCTAACTTCACTGAGGATGATGGGCCGCAGTATGAGTGTGACTTCTAATGGGGGATTAGGGACAACTCCTGGCTCCATTGGGGAAGTCACAGTTTAGGTGCAACGGCCTGGATCCAAGTCCACTAGGATGACATATCCTGGCTTGGTTACAACTCCACTAGGGATAGTGGTAGGGCATATCCTGCTTGAAATAGGCGCCATGTGTAGCGCTGATGGTTTATTGCAAATATTCAACCAGCACTAAGTTCTCACAACACAACCGGCGCTGTTCAGCTGGCGTTGTGAATAACCCGTGGTATTATCTGAAGACAACCGACACTGAGTTAACCGGCACTGGGGTCGTTTTAGAGACATACCCGATGCTAAGTCAACCGGCGCTAAGGTTGTATTTGGAAACATACTCGACACTAAGTCAACCGGCGGTAGGGTTGTTTGGAAATTCACCAGGCGTTGCGTCAGACGGCGTTAGGGTTATCTTGAAATTTACACCGCGCGCTAAGTTAATCGGCGTTGGGGATGAGAATTACCTTGGGCCTCGGGTCGAGGCTCGACCCGGCTCGTCGTTGCTTGGCTTCACTTGGACGCAACTGGAATTTCGAGTTTATGAGGGGCATTTGAGGGCAACATAGTCTATATAAGGGGGTAAAATCTCGTTTTCCCTTACTTTTCACCACGGGTAAAAACTTAAGCAACAATTTTCTTTAACCATGAGGAGAGAGCGCTCGATTAAAGTTTCCAGCGAACAGTGGGACTTCAGCAACAGTCTCTGCAGGGAAGGTTCTTCGATAGGCAACAGGATTCCAGCAAGGGTTTTGCAGAGAAGACCTTCAGCGTGCAGACTTTGCCCAGAATTTAGCGAAGTTGTAGAGAGAGTAGTAGAAAAGGAGAGTCCTCCGGGATGTTTTTTACGAAAGGAAAGGAATTTCTGCTGTCGTTTTCCTTTCTGGTAGAAAAAGCAGGAAACACAGCAGTGAGTATTTTCACGCATCCTAGGAATTTTCCAGGGATTTTTAAGGGGTTTCCCGACAGTTGTGGAAGTTTTTTAGCACTGCTCGTGGTGTTGCAAAAGTCTTCGGGAACTTAGGGGAAGTTTGTAGGAGTTTTCTGGTGAGGTTCTGGTGACACTCAAGCCGAAAACACAGGCGGGAAAGTTCTTCAGTGGATTTTTGGTCGTATAGGAAAAGTTCCAACGGGAGACGAACGGGCGCAGGAGGTGGGCCGTATGATTGTAGGAGGTGAACTATCATGGGGAAAGCGTACGCTTGCTGGAGGTGAACCGTCGTCCTTGGAAATCGTGTGACCATTAAGAAGGTGCAAAAACTTAAGCTTTGAAAATGAGGAGTCTCGGGAGGCGAATAGTCATGACAGAGCCGACGCTAACAGAAGTGCAACTAGTGTTAAGGTAACTGGGCTCATGATTTGGAGTGCTGATACAACCGACGCCGACCCTCAAGAAAAATAGTCGGTGCTAGGGGTTGGGCACGCAACCGGCGCTAGCCTCTGGAGGACCTAGCCAGCATTGGCTTCAATCGAAGCTGATCAGAACATGTGGCTTATCACGATGAGAAGAATGATGCTCGCATGTGTCGGTAGGTAACATACGGAGTTTGTGGCATTTAGCGATGAGCTTCATGCGTCAAAGAGTGATGAAGGATGTGGCATGGATTGTGGTACCTATTGGAAACCAAATCCAGCAGTACGATAGTGGTCATTCTGTGGAAGGGCCTTCATTGTGAACAGAGTGTTCTTTCCATCATAGACCAGCTTCTTCCCAGAGGAGCCCATCTTGTATGTTTGATACACACGTCGAATGAATCTTACGTCTTATGTTTGATATACATGTCAGATGAGGAATCTAGCTTGTATGTTTGACATACACGTCGGATGGACTGAGGCTATCTTCTTGGAGTGCCTTTGCTTTGTCTTCTGGCCTGTAACCATCCTCTTACTTGTCAGATGAATTAAAGCTAACTCTCTAAGTGGTTTCGCTTTTTCTTCATGAGGAGGTCCTTCCTTTCGTGGTTTTGCTTCTTCCTCATGGGACAGGTATTTTTTTTGGCCCGTAACCATCCTCTTCCTCTCAGATGCAAGAGCAAAAGCACAAGTTTTGATTTGTAACTGTCCTCTTATCTTCAGATGCAAGAGACTTGTAACCTCCCTAGTAATGGGTTCTTATAACTGGTAATCATTTTTACTGCAATAAACATAAAAAGAGTTGGCATTTTGTTTGGACTATCTTGCTTATTTTCATGTTGAGTCTGTTTCTTTTGAATACACATCATGGATAATACTTCTTTAGGTATTGCCCGTTGATAGGAGGCATTTCTCCATCAGGATGTGCCACTATATATGCTTCGTTGAGCGAGACCATTTTTACTGTAAAGGGACCTTCCCACTTAGGCTCAAACTTCCCTTTGCACCGACCATGCATAACAATAGGCCTCTTGACAGCACAGGTGAATGAGCGGATCTTGACAGACTTGTCAAAAGCCCTCTTCATTCTCCCTTGGTTGATTTCAAGGTTCTGCTGAGCCTCTAGCCTCTTTCCGTCGAGTGCATCCAATTCTTGATACCGGAGCTTGACTCTCTCATCTTTGGTTATTCCTTGGTGAATAGTAACTCGCAATGAAGGGATTTGTATTTTGAGAGGTAAAACTGCTGCACCCCCATATACTAGAGAATAAGGAGTGGAATCAGTAGCATTTCATGTAGTAGTATGATAAGCCCACAGTGCTTCGGGAAGCTTCTCAGCCAGTTCTTCCTTGTTTTTTATACTGACTTTCTTAGAACATTGCATAGAGTCTTATTGAAAGCCTCAACTAATCTGTTCACCCGAGGGTGGTACATAGTTGAGTACCTCCATTCGAAACAGAATTAGTTAACTAAGCGATCAATGTGATGACTCCTAACTAAGGCCGTTGTCAAATATCATCCGATCGGGCACGCCAAAGCGGTATATGATATGATGTCGAATAAAGTAGGCCACTACTATCCCAGGAACTTGCTTTAGGGGGACCGCCTCAACTCATTTAGAGAAATAATCTTTGCAGCTAGGATAAAAACATGGCCCATTACGGAAGGAGAGTCAATAGGCCCTACGATTTCCATACCCCATTATAAGAAGGGCCATGATGCAACCGTAGGGTGTAAGGGCTTTGGAGGCTGGTGAACCAGGCTGAAATGTATTTGGCATACTTGGTACTTTTTGGCATAGCTTAAGGAATCGGCTATCATGGAAGGCCAATAGTATCCCAACCTGCGTATGCATTCATAAAGCTTGGGACAAGACTGGTGTAGTCCACAGATGCCTGAGTGGACTTCTTCTAACACCTTACTTGCTTCTAGGAAATCGACACATTTAAGAAGAATGTCGTCAAACGACCATCTGAAGAGAGCATCTCCTTCGAGGAGGGTATACTTGGTCGACATTGGACGTATGTTATTGCATTCGGCACGATCTTTCGGGAGCCTGCAATGTTTTAGGAAATTGGTGATAGGCTCTCTCTAATCTTCTACATGCTCAATTTCTGCACACATTGGTCAAAGAATTGTGGTCCCTGAATTTAACCCTTAGCTCCTTGACTATGTGCTATTGCTTTTTCAATTTTGATTACATCTTTGGCCAACATAAATGCTCCAAATGGATAGGGGGACACTCGAGTAAGATATTTCTCTCATCATCTGCATCGACCTCGGTTCTTAGTTCGATGTGTCTCCATTCTACCACCCAAACAAGCGTGGGCCCTAATAAGGATAATTGAATTGTAGCACCGAGTTTCGCAAGTGCATCAGCCTGTGAGTTTAGCCTTCTGGGGATGTGACTCAGGGATACATCCTCAAACTGAGCCATATATGATTTTTCAGTAGCGTGATAAGGCTTGAGAGTGTCTTTTTTCACATCATAAATCCCTTTGAGCTATCGGATGACCAACTCCGAGTTGCCATAAATCTTGAGTAGCTCCAAGTCAAGGTCGAAGGCTATCTCCAGTCCGATTATAAGGGCCTGATATTCTGCCTCATTGTGAGAACCGGTTTGAGCAAGAGATAAAGAAAGTGGCAATATTCCTCCTCTCAGACTCAGGAATACTACTCCGGCGCCTCCTTGATTTGATTGGAAGGCTCCGTCAAAGTACAATTCCCACACAAGAGCAAGGTCAGCAAAGAATACTTCTTCATCAGGGAAGTCGCTTGATAGAGGAGATTCTACCGGTACATGGTGTGCTGCGAGAAAGTCAGCCAAGGCCTGGCCCTTGATGGCCTTTTGTGGGACATATGTGATGTCAAACTCCATCAGCAATAGTGCCCACTTAGCCAGGCGTCCCGACAAGTATGGGCGTGTCATGAGAAACTTTACAGGATCAGCTTTCGATATAAGTTTCACTTCATGACCGAGCAAGTAATGGCGGAGTTTTTGTACTGCGAAGATCATGGCCAGACACATCTTCTCAATAGGGGGTAATTCTTCTCGGCCCCTTGCATCTGCGACTAGGGTAATATAACGTGGTTTCTTTTCCTTCTTCATTGTTCTGTGCCAACAATGCTTCGAGGGACTCGTCTAAAGCAGTCACATATAGAATGAGGGGTCTTCCCAATATTGGTGTCGAGAGTACTGGAGGATCAAGTAACTAATGCTTGATGTCTTCAAGGGCTGCCTGACATGCTTCATCCCAGATGCTTGGGGTACAGTGATCTGAGAGGTTGGAGATGAACATGCAAATGTAAGCCAGTTACCCTTGGAGGGAGAGCAGTTCTCAAAGCATCGTCGATGACGGCATTTCTTGGATTGCTTTGATCTTGACTGGTTCGACTTCAAGCCCTTGATGTTTGACAATGAACCCCAAGAATTTTCTGAAGCACATGCCAAAAGCGCATTTCAGCGGGTTCATTTTAAGTTGATGAAGATGCAAACGCTCGAATACCTTCTCAAGGTATCTCATGTGAGCATCCACCTCTTCAAATTTTACCACCAAATCATCTACATAGAATTCCACTTCTTTGTGTATCATGTCTTTGAAAATAGTCGTCATTGCTCTTTGGTATGTGGCGTCAGCATTCTTTAATCCAAAAGGCATCATTGTGTAACAGAATACCCCTTTTGGAGTTAAGAATGCAGTGGCCTTTTCATCTTCAGGCTTCATTCTTAGCTGATTATAGCTGGAGTATCCATCCATGAAGGAAAAGGTTTAGTAGTGAGAGGTAGAGTCGATGAGCATCTCGGTGAATGGCAATGGGAAGTCGTCCTTGGGACAGGCGGTAATCAAATCGTGAAAGTCAATACACACCCTGATTTCACCATTCTTCTTAACCCTTTTATCCCCAGAGAGTCAATTCCCTTCTACACACTTAATCCCTATGAAGCTTCACCTACATAGCGACCCATGCTATGGTCCGTGATGCACGACCTTAAACTGCATAGCTTTAGTCCATGCTACATGACCTTAAACTGCACAGCTTTGATCCGTGCTGCATGACCTTAAACTACATAGCTTTGGTTCGTTCTACGTGACCTTAAACTACACAGCTTTTGTCCATGCTGCATGACCTTAAACTGCACAACTTTGGTCCATGCTGCACAACCTTAAACTGCACAGCTTTGGTCCTGGCTGCATGACCTTAAGCTGCATCAGAGGTCTAGCTAAACGACCCTACACTGTACAATTGAGGCTATATGACCTTAAATTATAGTGTACGTCTTAACCGCATGATGTTAAAAGGCGCAGCGTCATGGTCCAAACTATATGACCCTAAAACTGTAGTGGAGGTCTAATTGCACGACCTTAAACTGCATGGTCCTAGTTGTATGACTTTAAACTGCATAATCACGGTCCAAGCTATATGACCTTAAACCATAGTGCACGTTCTAGCAGCATGACGTTAAACTACTTTGCATAGGTCCAGGAGGCATGACCTTAAACTCACCCCCTCATGCGTGCGCACACCTTTTACGTGCATTTTCATGCACATCTTCCCTAACCGACCCATTCATGTGCGCACATCTTTTTCATTACCTCCCCAGTGAATCCATTCATTTCATCATCATCATTCCCTAGTGAGTCTCACCCGTGCTCAAAAAACGGTAAACCATCCCGCCACCCATACTCGTCATAAGCTAGTGGGTCACCATTTTTCACCCACCTTTTGTACATCATCTATCTTTTATAGGTAGCCTCGTGCCATCTTCCCAAAGTGAGCTAAAACCACTACCATACTTTCTTTATGGCCTCTACAGACTGCCATACATCACCACTATGGTTTAGATGTATGACCTTAAACCATAGTGCATGTCCTGGCCGCATGACGATAAACTACTTAACACAGGTCTCGAAGGCATGACTCTAAACACACCTGGACAAAAAATAATGGGCATGTTATATACCTAGACAAGGGAAAGCCATGAGTAAATGTGACGGATGGGCATGGTCATGAAACCATGAGCAAATGAGTTTCATAAAGACAAAAGAAACCCGGCATGGTGAAAACCCCAAAAGGGAACTGTGAGTAAAAACATATGAAAGGGGTGGACATGGTCGAAAGGTCATGAGTAAAAGAGCCCTCAATAAAAGGAAGTTGGTGAAAACTGTCTCTACGACCCCTCTTCCCAAGTTCAAGTGAAAATCCACAAAGGATGCTTTGACCAACAAGTAGGTAGATGCAGCGCTTGCCTCAACAAACGGCTTCATCCCACATTCAAAGAAAAAAATCCCTGGTGTCACAATACCAGGACCCAAAAATACGAGCTTCAAGGAAAGGATTTCGAGAGCCTGAGCCCAGTTGTAAAAAGGACTCGAAGGACAGAAGATGCATCAAGAAAGCAAGACAAGTCTCATGCAGAATAGCATCATTCCCAGGAGGTTACGAAACGCACTCCCAAATGTTGGAGACTCCCCAAGAAGGCTAAGTCAGCCATGATTTTGGACCTGCTATGTAATGACCTGATAACAGTGGGTAAGGGTTATACCCAAACCTAGTCACCTCGATAAATTGAGGTACCCTACTCGCCAAGGCATCAGCCATGACTTTGGAGCGGGAATGACGATTGAAGCCTCTCTCAAAGAAGAGAATGATCTTGATTGTCGTAGGTACACAGCAATGGGTAGGGGTTATATTCAAAGACGGTCACCTCGATAAACTGAGGTACCCTACCTGCCAAGAAATAACTGGTGCATGACGTAGACGAGCGCCGACAAAAATCTCTTCAGCAAACCGTCCATAACAAACAAACAAGGAAATCATTCCGACAAACCAAAAGACGCCCCAAGAAGGCTAAGTCAGCCATGACTTTGGACCTGCTATGTAACGACCTGCTAGCAGTGGGTAGGGGTTATACCCAAAGCTGGTCACCTCGACAAACTAAGGTACCCTACTCACCAAGGGATAACTGGTGCACGACGCAAACGAGCGCCAACCAAAGGCTCTTTTGTTGTCTATCCAAGATAAAGAAACCCATACCAAATGGAAAAAATTCCCTTCACCATGGCAGTCAATTGCCAGATAAGTCTGATTCTGACTAACGATGTCTGTACAAAATCCTCAGCTTCAGAATCACAAACAGTCCACATGAGGGTGAGGACTTCGACAATATCCCTCAAAAAAAAAAAATTTACTTTCTCCCCCTAAAGTCTCCACGGATGGACCTGTACATTGCATCCAAACGTCTGAGCATCCTAGTTGCAACATTGCGTGAATCTCCTCGGCGTTCACGTGGTCTTGTGGCTCAAAAGAAAAAAGTAATAAAGCCGAAGGAAATTTTTCGAATGTTGTCCTTCTCACTTCTCTCGAAGCACAACATTTGACGAGGCAAGCTGTTTGAACACATTTTTCAGCACATTGGTCCCTGGTGTGGAATAAAGAGGAAGCAGGTCAATAAAGCCTTAAAATACAATGGAAATTTTGACAGTCTCATAATGGCCCTAAAACTGGTCAAATATCTTCATAAGCACTTCAAAAGGCTACCTACCAAGTTTCATCGCAATCAGACATTTCTAAGGCATTGAACATAAAGAAACAATTTCGGAAAAATTAGCCTCTAGCACCCTGAAATGTACCTTGTAACTATAACTATATTTTCGGCGTGTTAAACAGTTGTGAGACAACCGTCATTGGATCTGTCATAGTCAAAAACACCTATGGGTTAATTTTAGCTTAATCGCGCACTCCAGGACAAAGTTATGGATAAAAAATCGAAAAGGGGTAGGCCGCACACTATTCCCGTGTGGCCACCCTGCAACAAAACACTATTAAAGGTGGATGTTTTCACAATCACAAACAGCAACTTTAGGGTATATCTCACTCGTTCCAAGTCAGATCGCGCTCAAATTTTATGAGCATGTTCTTCTCATCGAGGCGAGCGTTTCAATAAGTGGTACGTCTCATGATGTTGCTCGAGCAGGGAGAAAAACTAGAGAGAAATTGCTGATCTGTGAAGAAAGCTGCATAAAATTCAACAGCAGCATACCTCACTCCGGTGGTCAAATCACGACGCTCGCATACCCGATCAACACGAAACCAATTGTATTATGTGCATAAGGTCCGAGGCTATCTCTGATCCAAACCTAACATACAATTAACGGTATGTCGAAGCTGTTGTAAATTCCGGCCACTGGATTTCAAGATTTCGGTCAAAAATTCAAGATGGCAAAATCTTCATCGGGACACAAAATCGAGTTGTGTTTGTTGCAACATGATCGTGACGGCATGCTTAGTGTGACTCAGTGAAGAAACTGAAGAAAAACATCAATGAACGAGCGCACTATCGATCCAAAGGTTTTAATATTCATCCAAAATTCAAGTTTCATGATCATGACTTAAAAACATGATTCGTGGCTCGAACTTGGTATCAAATCGATCACCATGCTGAGCCCCACAAGAAACCAATCATCTTTTGATCAAACGAGCATCAAGGAAACCCCAAATCAGTCATAGAAGATCATGCAAGTTCTCGAACAGCAGTAGGTACTGTTATAGAATTCCACACATTGCTAGGCAGGGGCAAAATAGTCCTTTTACACCCATTTTTAGAATTTCTTTTAATTGAATTAAATTATAACTATCTTCAATTTTAAGTATTTTTTGAGCATTCACCCATGTTTGGGCCCAATTCTATATAAACATGCAAAGCCAAATTGTAAAAAAGGAAGAGTTCATTCTTCATCGATTCAATAAAGTTTTCAATTCTCGCTTAAGCTCGTGGGTGAGTGTTGGAGAGATAGAGGAGAAAGAAGAAAAGGGTTGATACCCCTCGATAAAGAAACTCTCTCTCCTTCCTTCTTTCTCTCTCCTCTCCTCTTTCTCTCTCATCTCCTCTTTCTCTCCTCACCTCTTTCTCTCTCCTCTCCTCTTTCTCTCTTCTCTCCTCTTTCTCTCTCCTCTTTTCTCTCTCATCTTCTTTTCCCATATTTATCTCTTCTTTTCTCTCTCATCTCTCCCTCTCTTTCTTACTTTCATCTTTATCTCTTTCTCTCTCTTCCTCCTCTGGTCTATCATATCTCTCTTTCCCTGCTCCTCTTTCTCCATTCATGCATGGCGAACCTATCGTCTGGTGTGATGCCTTATTGCTCCTGAGACAAGAACAGTGAGTCCATCCTTAGCCCGATTGGCTCAAGCCTAGCGCTGCCTGGGTTTTTTTCTTTCTTCTCTTCTGTTACAGCTGGCACAAGCCTAGCACCGCCTAGGTTTTTGTTCTTTCTCCTATTCCGTCACAGCCGCCGCAAGCCTAGCGCCACCTGGGTTCTCTTTCTTTCTCCTCCTCTGTCACAACTGGCGCAAGCCTAGCGCTGCCTGGGTTCTCTTTCTTTCTTCTCTTCTGTCACAGCCGATGCAAGCCTAGTGCCGCCTAGGTTCTCTTTCTTTCTTCTTTTCTATCACAGTCGACGCAAGCCTAGTGCTGCCTAGGTTCTCTTTCTTTCGTCTCTTTTGTCACAGCCGGCGTAAGCCTAGCACTGCCTGGGTTCTCTTTCTTTCTTCTCTTTTGTCACAGCCGGCGTAAGCCTAGCACCGCCTGGGTTCCCTTTCTTTCTTCTCTTTTGTCACAGTTGGCACAAGCCTAGCGCCGCCTGGGTTTTCTTTCTTTCTTCTCTTCTATCACAGTCGACGCAAGCCTAGCGCTGCCTAGGTTCTCTTCCTTTCTTTTCTTCTGTCACAGCCAGCGCAAGCCTAGCACCGCCTGGGTTTTCTTTCTTTCTCCACTTCTGTCACAACCGGCACGAGCCTATCGTCGCTTATGTTTCTCTCTCTTTCTTCCCTTCATTCACAGCCAATAGAATCCATCGCCGCCTGAGTTTTCCTTCTCCTCTTTCTTCTGATAGTTGACGCAAGTCCATTGCCACTTGCATCCTTTCTCTCTCTTCTTTCTTTATTTCATAACTGACATAAGCCATCACCGTCTGAGCTCTCTCTCCTCCTCTCATTCTCGTCTGCGTCTCCTTTCCTTCATTTTCTTTCCTCTTCTCCTCTCATGGTTATCTCTCTTACTATGTTTCTTCTTCTCTTTTTTCTTCTTCTCTTCTCCCTCCCTGTTATTTTTTCTTTCTTTCTCTTACTCTCTCATTTGACAAAGAAGGGTTGAAACAAGCCATTGTGTCTAGCTAATCAATATTGGTACAGTCGTCTAGTAGTAACTCTGTTGAGCCGGTCTGAGCTACCAAGCCTATTTTACTACCACGACTTGTGAATGACCTACTAATCAAGTCACTGTGTCAGTCTCACCACTCAATCAAATTCTTCTCACTCCAATCTTCATCCTCTCACTCTCTTCCTCTTTTTGAATGTGCACGCCTGTGTACATTCGCCTAAAGGCAAGGTGGGGTCCCTTGACCCACTAGTCTTATAACATTTACCATATGTGTGTGATTGCATAAACAGGAGCATAGAACCCAAGGGAGGAGATTCTGAACCAGTTTTATGACTGGGGAGCTTTCTTTGTGATCTAAGAGGGTGCCCACGTGAGCCAACCCGAGTATGTCCCGAACCCATCTTAAATTCCTCTCTCATCGGTTGGTCCACCTGCGCTTGTTTTTTGGCGAGGTTCTCAAGAGAGCGATCTCAAAGTCCCAAGTTCCCCTGAAAGAGGTGCATGCCACTCGATCATCCTAATCCGGAGGGCGAGATCGAGGCACCTAACCAATTACCACTTACCACCACTCGGTTATCACAATTGCATTGGATACTCTCATTCAAACATTTTAGCACAAACTAGATGGGTGAAAATACAGGTAACTCTCTTTAGGGGGCCACATTACCGTCATAAAATTCATCTTGGCAAACCTGCCTATTTATTATCTCTCACTCTTCAGAGCACCAGCTTAAGTGATCAAGAAACTTCAACATTTAATGCGAAATTTCTTATGAAGCGGAAGCCAACATAAGAAAAATGCACATCTACTTAGGTGAGCAATTGTTGGCCACCTATGAAAGATGGTGGCCAGGCCATTAGAAGACTTTCAGTAGTCAATGAAGCCCTTTTGACCAAATGATAATGGAGATTGTCTAGACAGTAAGGCCAACTTTGGGAATCAATGATTCTAGAGAAATGTGGCTGGGACCCTAATGGCTTCATTGTGAGACAGTATTAGAAGATTTCTGGTTTCTTAGGTATGGATGGGTATTTTATTAATCAGAACCCTCAGTTGGGTTTCTATGGCCATTAAAGGCCTTATGAGAGCTTGTCATCAATACTTAATATAGTGGAATAATGAACTTCAGTAGAAGTGTGGTCCGGATGGACTAAGAGAGAGTGGTCAAGAGGGACCAAGAGATTATGCTCCAAAGGGATTAAGGTAAAACAAATGCTTTTTGTCGATACTCAGACTTGGCTTGACGTGTTAGGCTAGTCGAGTTAGAAAACCTTTAACTACCTGGGTATAGAACACAATGGAGGAGGGGGGTTAGCAAGGTCATCCCTTGAAAAACAAAGTCACCATGATGCAAGTACATGTACGAGATATTACCCCTATACACCATAGAGTTGTGGTTGCACCAGGTCAGTGTGCCTTTAGACTTGTCTTTAGGGGAGAACTTATAATCCATAAACTAGGATTGTGTCCCCTCACCTATTGACTGACTTTGGTATCCCAATCATGAACCCCTACGTTGGTCTGTGGGTCATGGGAATTGTTGGGTCAGTTTGAGAAAGTGAGTATGGATTATAGGCCACAGTAGAGAATGGAGTGCTTTAGCAATTTTATAATTCCTTGACTTAGTTGGATCTAAATCCCATCAAAATTATTTGGAATTAATTATGTTGATGTTAAATGATTTTTATATTGATAGTTTGCATTTTTAAAAGTCTTCGGATATTTTATTTTCTCAAGTTGGATTTATAAATGGAGAGATATTGAATTTTTAGTATTTTAATATTCAAATAGACAAATAAAATACTCATGTTTTTCTAAAACTCATTATTATAATTTTTTAAATTTTTAATATATAGGGGCCCACTATAAAACATACATGTGGGGGTGCATGGGGACCACTTGGGGCTCCATAAGGGGCATGCCCCACATAAGAGGGAAATTTTCTATTCTAATGGTTTGTGAAAGAAGCCATGCCTTTTTTCATTGAAATTTATAAAAAGTGTTTTATAGAGATTTTGTTTGAAACTAGCAAGGAAAGTTTTTTAAAATTAAGAGATTTGATTTTCAAGTTAAAGTAAGTGTAATAAGATAATAGAAAGGAAACAAAAATATGGTATATTTGTTATGTTTTTATTACTTGCTAAGATTAAGTTAAAGAAGCTTAATGATAAGGTTCTAACACCTTCCTTTGAATCATTATGGCTAATCTAAGGAATGTATGGCTCAGACCTCCCACCCCATGTGTCTCCTATGATCAATGGTCTGGATCTAATCTCTATAAGGATGGCAAACCTAAAGAAACCCTAACCCTAGAAAAGTATATAAAAGGGGGGACCAAATCTCTACAGTCTCTACACCCCTCTCTCTCTCTCCTTCTCTCTCTCATC